>CM076987.1:37691705-37726823 GCA_039105355.1 Benthosema pterotum
GTGTGTGTGTGTGTGTGTGTGTGTGTGTGTGTGTGTGTGTGTGTGTGTGTGTGTGTGTGTGTGTGTGTGTGTGTGTGTGTGTGTGCGTGCGTGTGCGTGTGTGTGTGTGCAGGTGGACAGCTGGGCCCTGGGCGTGCTCCTGTACACACTGGTGTACGGATCCATGCCGTTTGACGGCGGAGACCACGTCAAGCTCATACGACAGATCAGCAACGGGGAATACAGGGAACCCACACAGTCCTCAGGTAAGGTTCAAGGTTTCAAGGTTCAAGGTTCTTCATTTGTCCCTCCAGTGTATGTCAAGACGTAACAGGGATGAAATAACGTTTCCATTAGAGATGCCCGATTTTGACTTTTTTACCGATATCCGATATCCCGATATTATCCAACTTCTAATTCCCGATACCGATATCAACCAATACCGATATATGCGGCCTCCAATGGTGGAAAAATAACAGAAACTATTACTATACAAATATTTAATATAAATAAACATTTAGTATGAATACGAATTCATGCTATAGCCTAGAAATACTCCATACAACTATAAATTCAACATGTAGCCTACTTGAGTAAAGTACAAAAGTAATGGTATAAACATGACCGTAGCGCTGAGTCTACATCTCTGTAAATAGTCATAATTTCCAGTTTGTAAATACCGATACCGATATTTTCCGATATGAAATTTGAAAGCTTTTATCGGCCGATAATATCGGAGGGCCGATAATATCTGGCATCTCTAGTTTCCATTGTTCCACAGTGCAAAGACCATAGACTAAGACAGTGCAATAAGAACAAGGACAAATACAAACAATACAAGAAACAACAAGTGACGTAGTGCAACAGACTAGAGCAGTAAAGTGCAACTGTAACAGCATAAAGTCAGGTGAAGGTGCTAAGCTACAACCAGGTATAATTATAAAGTGGCAAGTAGTGAAAGTTAAACAGACAGCTAGACAGGAACTAGAGAGCGTAAATATGAAACCATGGTTTCATGTTTACGCTCTCAAAGAGTCACATCTGGTTAAAGGGGAATTCCACCCCTTTTTCAAAATTTTCCTGAGAGGATACAAATGTGAACCAAATGGACCCTAGCGAGTCCATTTGGTTCCATTTGTACCCTTTCAGGAAAAGGGGTCTGAAAGAAAAATCATTAACATGGTGAAATTCATCTTGATGATGTCATCAGATGTATTTCACCATGTTAATGACCTCCATTTTTAAGGAAATACAGAATTGGGGAACTTTTTTTTATCATGTCCACACAACATCTCTAAGGTATATTAATGACATATTAAAATGTTGAAAATGGGTGGAGTTCCCCTTTAACCAACTTTCCATTTAGCTGGGGACCACCTGGAATCCTCTCAGGGACCACTGGTGGTCCCCGGAACACCGTTTGAAAACCCCTGCTTTAGCGCTGTCTTTCTCTCTCTCTCGCCAAATTCTTCTTCTGGGATTTCTCAGAATGAAATGGAGAAAAAAAAAACGGCTATTGTAACAGAACTCGGTAGCGTGTTAACGGAATTACGCAACAACAACAACGGCGTCTTAAGCGGAACAGCCTGCAAAAAGTCACAGTAACACACACACCACCCCCCTCTAAATGCAACACTTCCAAACCCACAACAAAAGAAAAGGAAAACAATGGCCATCTTTGTCTTATGTGGCTAAAGCCATCGCTTCCTCCCCAATCCCCCCACACTCTGGCACTGCTGCTGGTCGGTTGGTGTGTTTAATTTAAGGTTCCAAGAATGTTTGGGAGAACACAATAAGTCAGGCGAAAGTGTGAGAACAGCCAGACGTACTCTAGATTTTTTTTGGCCTACCGATATGTCTGTCTGTCTGTCTGCATGTGTGCTGGCGAACGGGTGGAAACAACACAAGCATGTTAAAACAAACTGAAATGCATCGCAGACGTTGGAGGCCCATTGCTCTGTGCTTGTTCAACGGAAGCATTTCTAATATGTGCCTAAGTCATAGTTAAAGGATATATAAGCAATGCATCTCAGAATTTTAATGGCATTTTTCTTAGACTGTTTGATTATTAGACTACTTCCTGAAAATATCTAATTATGACCATAGATCAGGGGTGCCCAACCTTTTTTGACCCAAGATCTACTTTTCAGCTGCCAACCCTCCGGGATCTACCAGTCCAATATCGACATTTCAAACCACACGCATCGTTGCCAGCCTGCAGTAACTTCACAACAACACAACACTACTTTGTTTTACCACTTTACTTTATGTCCATATAAGCATAAAGTACAACAGACTTGTCATAAATAGGCCTACAACAGTACAACAGACATGGACAAACACTGCCATTGCAAATGCATCACACACACAGACGAAAATCGCTCTTTTTTCTTTTCCACCCCATTTTTTTCTTTTCCCCCCCACATCTCCCGAGATCTACTTGAGATCAGGCCGAGATCTACCGGTAGATCCCGATCTACTGGATGGGCTCCCCTGCCATAGATCATGTGGCCCTTTATAAATCATAGCCCTCCACCGCCTCCACATTGACTCCACCAGCCCTCCCTTTTTCCTTAACAGTTTTCATGCCATGGAAATAGATCTACGTCATCCGTTATCATTATGATTTACAGTAACGACTGATGCTGCTGACGTAAACGCTACTGTACGTGACGTAACTTACCGGCGCCGGTTCAATACGATCCCCATGCTAACAGCAGCTAGCAGCGACCGCGGCGACCATTGCTAGAGCATAACAAGGGACGGCCTAACCCGGAACCAAAAGTGTGTGTCCGTCCACTAACTTGTCCGTCGGGAAACATGGACCGAAATATGAAATATGATTTTTAGATGAAAATCGCTGGCACTGGCGAGCTCCAAAAATATGAAAAAGGGCTGGCACTGAGAGAGTTAATCATAGGCAGCTCAGAGAGGCTTTTCGTGATTGACTAACAAATAGTCCCGCCGGGACTATTTGTTAGTCAATGAAAGCTTATAGGGATTTCTTCTGAGGCCTCCTGCAGCCCCTAGATTTTTTTTGGAGATTATCTAATTAAAGGTAGACTTCATGAAAAACATGAAAACAATAAAAACTATGTAATTATTATTTTGACCATAAAATTACATAATAGGAGCTTTAAGGCTAAATCAACCGCAAATGTACTGAGAGCGCTAAGTTAACACCTATTCAAAGCGAGAGAGCATCTGTAGCATTTCAGATTTTAGCACTGGCCGTTCAAGCACACGACACATGATTTCAAGCCATGCTGTGAGCGCGTGTGCATCTTCTATTCTCGAACATTTACAAAAAAAATCTCGTAAGTGTACGTAAAAAAATGCGACCCAAACCAGAGGCGGATGTAACATTTCATTTTTGGTTACAGGACTCAAGTATTAGGCAAGTAAACATCAATAATAACATCAGTTGTTGTTGAAGTTGCAACAGACACGCAGCATGCATAAAGCTAAAGGTCTGACAGAGAGTTTTCTGTTTTCAATGATGAAATGCTGTTGGTTAGCAATTGTAGTTAGCTAGTAGCATAGTGTTTCAAATCATTTTAATTATTAAGTACTTTAATTTGAAATATCTTTGAAATTTGAGTTGTTTGCATGCCACCATGTTTGGCGAGGCAGTCAAGGCATTTAGGGGGGCATTGCCCGCCCCATATACCCATGCCTAGATCGATCCGCCCCTGACCCCTAACACGTCCAACATTCTCTCCCTCTCGGCAGACGCGCGCGGCCTCATCCGCTGGATGCTGATGGTGAACCCGGAGCGCCGTGCCACCGTGGAGGACATCGCCAACCACTGGTGGGTGAACTGGGGCTGGAAGAGCACCGTGTGCGACTGCCCGCAGTCGCAGCAGAGCCAGGGCTCGCCCATGCTGGCGCGCTTCATCGACTGGCAGAACCGCACCGCCGGCGCCGGGAGTCCGGGCAGCAACAACAACAACAAAGCGGAGAAGACCAAGGAAGGGGGAGGCGTCGCGCCGACCGCGGTGGGGCGCCGCGCGGGGCTGAAGAAAGCCATGAAGGAGAACGAAGGGCCGGGAGGTGGAGGAGGTAGGGGTGGGACGATTCACTTACATCACAATATACGATACGATATTTATGGTTCTGAATCGATTTATATTGCGATTCTTAACTGTTTATTTGGCATGGACGTTAAGACGAGTATTTGTTTACAAAAACGAGCCAGGTAACAGTTAAGACGTTAAGACAAGATTTGAAATTGTGCGGGATTAACCCTTTAGTTACACATCTCTGAAATATGTGTAAAAAAAATGTATACAACTGCTGCTTGTGATTTTTTGTTTTTGAATTAATCAATCAATTACCTAATGCATATAAATGGCCCTAACCCTAACGGGTTCATTTGGTTCCATGTGTACACTCTCAGAAAAAAAGAAGCGTCTAAAGAAATCCATTAACATGGTGAAAATACATCAAGATGTTTCACCATGTTAGTGGTTTTCTTCAGACCTCCATTTCTTGGGAACACAGAATGGGGGAACTGTTTTATCATGTCCACCCAACACCTTGAAGGTACATCAATGACATAGTAAAATATTGAAAATGGGTGGAGTTTCCCTTTAAGGATTGCGATATATTGACATCTCGAAAAATTTTCCCCCACCCCTAGGAGGAGGCAGCGGGCGCCACGTGGGGGGGTCAGCGGCAGGAGAGGACAAGCAGCAGGGCCTCAAGAGACCCAAGGGGATCCTGAAGACGCGCGCCCCGGAGCAGCGCTCACAGAGCGTCGGGGAGCTGGAGCTCCGTCGCACGCTGCACTTCCAGGATTCAGGCAGTTCAGGCGGCGTGACGTTCATGGTCGACGGGGACGGAGGAGGGGACGATGAGGACGATGAGGACGACGACCAGGTGTGTAGGGGTTTATGCATAGATATATTTAAGGAAGCTAGATGGCTTGAGGCGGAGCCTCTGACGTCGTTCACGGCGGCCATCTTGTGAGAAGACTCAATACACTATGCTCTATGGCAGCCCAAACAAAAACAGCTAGAACTCGCTCAAAACTTGATGGATTTACAAACGGATTGCATTATTATGAACGTTATCAACGTGGCTATGATTTTTGCTTTTCTTCCCTAAAAAATATCATACAACAGCTCATATTATGCAGACGTCTTTGACGTTTACAACAAACCAATCCGTTTGAAAATCGATTGAAAAATAAGCGAGTTATCGTCATTTAAAAAGTATATGCTCATAGACACAATGTTATGCTATCCTCTCACAAGATGGCCGCCACGTAACAACGTCACTCCCCATTGGCCAGCAGTGTGGGCGAGACATCTAGCTTTCTGATATATATATCTATGTGTAGGGGTGGGACGATTCTCTTACCTCACGATACGCTACAATATTGATATTTAGGGTTCTGAGTTGATTTATATTGCGATTCCTAATTATCCTGCGATTTGATTTGATATGACATTTTTTCCCACAAATTCTTTTATTGTCCTAGACCTAAAATAAAAGGGAATTCCCCCCATTTTCTGAGAAAAAAGGTCCTAAAAAAAAACATTGACAAACACAACACAAACACAACTCGTCGTCATGTCGTCAAGTTGTGTTCAAGCATACACATCAATGCAGCCCGATAATATCAGCCAGTCTTTCTGACATGAACACATCAATGAATAGAACCTACATAAATATTTAAAAAAAGACAATTTTGAACTTGAGGATTCGATATTGATATCATGGCATTAACACTTTCACCGATTTAGACACTCGCCTAACCCTAAAAAAATAAAATAATAATAATACTTTGGCATACCTAGTGGCAACAAAAACTCGGGAAACACAGGTTTGGCAGAGATGCTGTTATTAAGAATTGCGATATATCGGCATTTTTTTGTCCACCCCTACAGGTGTGCCTGGGCGGCTCGCCGGCCAAGATGGTCCCTGTCCTGCCCAAGAAAGGCATCCTGAAGAACAGCAGCCACCACCACCACCACCACCAGCAGCATCATCATCCGCAGCAGCAGCAGCAGAGAGAGTCCGGCTACTACTCGTCGCCCGAGCGCAGCGAGTCTTCGGAACTTCTCCTCGCCGCGCCGGCCGCCGCCACCATCATCTCGCCCACAAAGAGGACCGCGGGAGGGGGGAGGAAGGGCATCCTGAAGCGCAACGGGAAGTTCTCCTCGTCCGTCCACGGAGGTGGAGGCCGAGGAGGCGACGCAGGAGGAGGCGTCGGACATCTGCCGCCTTCGTCGTCGTTCCACGGCGACCTGGGAAGCGTCAGCGGCGGTGGTGGTGGTGGTGGTGGTGGTGGTGGTGGCGGCGACTTGGGTCTCTCGCGGAGCCAGTCGCGGCCGTCCGGCATGCTCTCCGAGGAGATGAGCTTGTCGTCGACGGGCGGCGGCGGAAGTTCGGCGGACGGGTGGCCGTCTCCCGGAGCGCCGCAGCCCAACATCAGAGCCTGCGTGTCGGCCGAGGACCTGCTCCAGCTGGCCGGCTTCCGGGGCGGCCTCCGGGCGGCGCTGCCGTCGGCGTCGCCGGCCCCAGGGAGCCTCCATCATGGGGGGAAGATTGTGGTGGGACAGCCGGCGTCGCCGTCCTCGCCGGGGGACAACGGGAGCTTCTCGCTGCTGGGGGACATGGACGACGTGACGCAGGTCTATCAGAAGGCGTTGGACATCAGCTGTACCATGAGGGAGACTTAAGGCTCTTACATACTTCAGGGTGAAGAAGTGAGTTTAGGGTGAAGAGTTTTCCCCGCAGTGTAGTTTTTTTTTTTGAAGGCTTCAACGTTGACTCATACAAACTCCAGGGTGAAACCTTCCAAGAACTACACCGAGGTGAAAACGCTTCACCGAAACTCACTTCACCCTGGAGTATGTTTGAGCCGACACACATGCAGACTGTGTAGAGGCGGAGGGAAGCGAAGCTCAGGCCACATGGTGAAAGTAAACTACGCATTAAAAACATGGTATATATACGAACAAATGTAGAAGCACAACAACGCTCGGTGCCACGTTTGGAGCCTTCTTTGTTTTTGTCTTTTAATTATGGGATTGTCACTGGAAGTCGTGACCTGAAAAAGTTATCGTTTGTTGTTTGGGAAAAAAAAAAACTGGCGTCCGACCATTTCAGGCTCTGCTGCTTCACGTGTTTACATGTTCCACGGAGGAATTCTGACGGATTCTGTGCATCGTTTTCCTGCTTTTTTTATGTTTGCTTTGTCGGACAGTGTGGAAACGGACACGGCGTGCAACGTGTTAACGAAAAAAACATGCAACAAGCGCCGAATTCGGTGCAAACAAACTGAACTCGTTGTGGACTGCCACTAGAACAACCACGGGCTTACGTGGGACTTCAAAACGGCGTACAGAACATGGACAGGTGTGCATAATCATGAAATTATCCCATAACCCTGTTAACTCTCTGTGGACTCGCTCTATACATAGGCAAACATTATTTATTTATCTAATTACTAAATGAGCCTGTTTTGTGTTTTTTTTTGTGTGTGTGTGTGTGTGTGTGTGTGTGTGTGTGTGTGTGTGTTTTACTAATACTATGTACTTTGCTGTACGCAGAGGGCGACTCGTGTCACTTCATGAAATGAATGATACATGGATACGTGGAATGTGACGTCGTATGCTTGAGATTTAGAGCATATCATTTGTATTACCAATATATATAGTTACCAGGCCTTGTGAAGTGCCTTTTTTATCATTCGACAGTTACCATGTATGTACTGTATTTCCCTTCAACGTTTAAACGGGGACCGCTGTCACAGCATTCTCGCTGCCACGGACATTGTGGCGCTATCGGGACAGTCCGTCATAAGACAAAATAAAAGGGTAGACATAACGTTTTGTAGCTCAGGAGGTGTTTCTCTTCTCGCATGCAAGCGCAGCAGCGTGGTTGGAAGGGAAGGGAGTCGCCGCGCCGCGCCGCTTGGCAGAACGACGGAAACTCTGCGAGAACTGCAGAGCGAAAGAGAACGAGTAAAGAAAAGGGCAAGAGGAGAGGAGGGAGCAGAGCTGCAGAACATTTATTTCTTTTTTTTTTTTTCTTGTTTTTTAAGGCAGGACTGAGGTCAGTACCGGGGGGTTAATTGTGTGATTAAAGGGCGCTGTTGTTGGAAGGAAGTCGGGAGTTGGAGAAAGCGCTCCAGCCCTTTTCCGTCCCAGACAGAGAGAACTCTATAGCGCTCTCTTATTACCCCTGGAGAAGTGAAGGACGGGGAGAGAGAGAGGGGGAGGCAAGATCAGGGCTGGATTCAGGGCCGGAAGAATGGCAGGGTGTATGGGCAACTCCAAAGTTTTTCATATGAAGCAGTGGCAGGGCTTGACACTAACACTTGCCCGCTTGCCCGGGGCAAGTAAAAAAAAAATGGTGGGGCAAGTGAAGACTGCTACCTGGTTGCCCGATCGGGCAAGTGTGCAACATAGTGCACTATAACACAACACAAGATAAATTTGTCTTGAAGGCAGTCATTGCACTCTGCCTCTGTGTCTTTCCCTGCTTTAGCTATCCACAATTCCAGGCTGGATTTGGGAAACAAAACAGGCAAATTAACACATCAAAATGACCAGTAGACTGGGCTAATTAAGATGATGATTTTTAACTCTTGAGAGTGTAAAAATGAAACCAAATGGACCCGCAAGGGTCCATTTGGTTTCATTTTTACATTTTTTTTTTACGTTCTCAAGAGTTACATCTGGTTAACCAACTTAACTGGGGACCACCTGGAACCTGGGGGGCAAGTGACCATGACCTGAGGGCAAGTAGAACCTGACTTGCACTTGCCCGATGGGCAAGTGCCTCGGAGACCTTAGTGTCAACCTCTGAGTGAGTTTTAACCTTTCACCATTTTACCAGGGCCAACTATTTATTCAGCTTTTGAGCCGCGGTACAAACCATTTGATGACATTTTTAGCCCCACAGACCCCCAAAAGTAAAGATTTCTTTTGCGTTTGTCCACAATTCCACAACAGGCTGGATTTGGGAAATAAAACAGGGCAAACATACAGATCAAAAATGACCATTAATCGTGCACATTCTCTAGTTGTGTAGACTTGTGTGGGCTGATTCAGATGATGACTATTTTTAACTGTTTGAGAGTGTACAAATTTCAGAGTTACATCTGGTTAACCAACTTTCCACCAATTAGCCTGGGGGCAACCTGAAACTCATATCCACTAGTGGTCCCTGGACCACGGGTTGAAAACCAATTTATTACCTTTCATTGGGTGGGCATACAGGATGCACGTTTGGGTGGGCTCTGCCCACCCCTGCCCCCCCTCTAGATCCGGCCCTGGGCAAGATGGTGGGGGTGGGCAAGGGAGGCAGAGAGGGAAGCGGAGGGAAAGAATGCTTGGATGGGAGACCCCCTAACCCCCTCCTCACCATGTTACAGGTAGCAAAAGACTGCTAAGTTTTAATATTACAAGAAGTCATGACCCTATATATTTTATATATTGACTGCGCCCCCTTTTGAACTGCTATTGCGGTACCATAAAACCTTAAAAAAGGCACGGTTGTGTCACAGCGGTTTACTGTCGGAAGGTCTGTGTGGGTTCCATAAGTGCTGCAAAGTGTATCTGGCCAATTATATGTGTCTGGCGAAGCATGGGCTCGGGGAAAAAAAGGAAAAAGAGAGCCGGGGAGAGGGAGGGAGGGAGGGAGGGATGGATGGATGGCGGGTGGGCGGCCCTCAGTCACCCAGAGTGCCGTCGCACTACAGAAATAACCCAGACACGCCGAGACAGAATAGCCCTGTTATTGTTGAGAAACTCAAAAAAGGCACGCTGCCTTCAAAATGTCAGCTATGCTGAGAGAGAGAGAGATAGCGCCTCTAATAAAAAACAAACAGGATTCAGACTATGAATGCTTTTTTATTATTATTATGTCAGGGTATGCTGGAATGACGAGGCCCGGTGGAGTTCGATAAGACCCACCTGCCGTATGGAATATTGTTTTAGATTTTGTGTTTTTTATGATGTATGGATTGTTTATGTTAACTGGATTTACAGTGCTGGAAGTTATACTATGTTAGTATTGTTTTCTTTTTTTTTCTTTTCGCCCTTCAAAATAAGGGAACGTTTTGTGGCTTTACAGTGTTACAGCCGCCATAGTGTACAAACGCAGAAGTAGGCCTTTGAGTGTTTATGTCGCATAACAGTACGGCTGACAGTTTTGTTCTTGAATGTTCTACACGTGGAACCAAATTAGTATGTTGTAACAAGACGCCATGTTGTTGCTAATAATAAGCCATTCCTTGTAATAACGTTGTTAACCAGCGAGAAAGAAAAGCGCTCTCACGTTTTCGTATATGGAGCCACACACACAGCGACAAGCACAACAGCAGTAGCTCATTCACAGCCTACAGAGACGCCTACAGTGGCTACTGTGTAGTTTTAATAGCAGAGGGCGTGTGCTTAGGCGCGGTTTGACTTTAAACGGTTTGGGGCCTCACAGTGAAAGCAGTGTTAAGTTTATTACGTTTTTTCTGCTTTAAGGTTGTGTGTGGCTGCCGAAAAAAAACAAACAAACACCAAAATAATTGACGAGGGAGAGAAAAATAGATTAAGTTTCACTTTCACTACTTTGCCACGCATGTCTCCAAGAGACTTATGCTTTAATTTAATACCGAAAATAGCAGCTCTATACAAGCTCAAAAGGCTTTGCGCGGTGAGCTTGTAGAACTGCTATTTTTGAGTCTTATGACGAAGTGCAAACCAGACTTTAGACTCATGGACATTGCCTACAGTATATTGCATCTCTCCCGATGCAGAATGTATACAAAAAACAGGGTTTGTGGGCAGTGTCAAGCTTTTTGCTAAACGCTGCGTTGAACCAAGCAATATTGTTTATCTTTATTTTCTTACTCTCTGTACCCATGTATCTTGGTATGGATAAAGCATTTTTGTAATTTGCCTTTGTTTTGGTTTGCTTTTGTGGCGTTTAAAGGTTTTTTTTTCTTCTTTAAATCGTACCTGTAACTGGTGCTGTAAGGTTACTAGGGTCAATATCTCATAACATGATTAAGAGCGCATCATTGACACCTGCACTTATAGAGTGAAGGAAGGGAACGTTTCTTTTCATGACATCTCTGCGACGACATCTCAATTAAACGACTTGTTTGAAATATGAGCCGCGTTGCTGTACGTTTTGTTCATTGACTCCTGTGTTTTTTCCTGTGTGTGTTGTGTGTGTGTGTGTGTGTGTGTGTGTGTGTGTGTGTGTGTGTGTGTGTGTGTGTGTGTGTGTGTGTGTGTGTGTGTGTGTGTGGTGTGTGTGTGTGTGTGTGTGTGTGTAGACGCACCTGGGGCTGATGCTGTCTAATCACTTCATATGTCCTCCAGTGGTGTAACTAAAGTACTGTACTGAATATTGAGATATTTCTATTTCAAATACATACATTTCAAATACTTTTGCTTTCACTCCACTACATCTCAGAGGCAAATGCTTTCACTACAATAGACCTTTAGGAAAGCCCCGCCCATTAAAGTTGGATTCATGTACTTTCACCTCGTGGCCCCCAGTGACTTCCCAAAAATGACCGAAACTACTTCATATTTCACCAAAACCAGAGCAAAACTCCCAGCATGGGACTCTGCAAATCAATTAATACAGTTGACCCCACGATATTAATGCCAAGTACTTCATACAGCTTAACTGTACAAAAAAAAAAAAACATTTGCTGCCAATACTTTGACTTTTTTTGAACTAGTTTCTGATCTAGTTGCAATTGAGTATTTCTACATTGCTGATACTTTTACTCCAGTAAAATTGAGAGTACTCCCCCATTGACCACCCCACCCCCCTAGCCTTACCTAAGCTCACAGATATCACTGCGCTGCATTTTTTTGAGAATGGAACGTACATAATGGAATGGAGGAGACCAGCCCTGTATTTCCTCTGACGAATGGCATTCTTCTCCCACTAGAAACTTCCCAGTGGGTTTTGTTAAGATAAAACCCGCGTCATGGCTGGACGCCTGAGAGAGGTGTGTGCCGACAGGGAACAGCAGGGGTCAAGGAGAGAGTGTGGAGAGATTGCTTTTATTATGCAATCACATTCTCCATTATGTAAACCAACAGGATGGGGAAGTAACAGTTTGCATGCAAGCGGAGCTATATGCGATTGCATTACAAAAATCGACGTTAAGGTAATCGGTTGCAAATTGCACTGGCAAAGGAAACGTTGGTAATGTTGTAGTACTACAACTTTTGCTACTCCAAATGTTCATGGCTGCAGAAGGCTTGTAGCGCTCAAATAGCTTTCTGCAGTAAGAAGCACCAAGTGTGAACTACCATACTGTATGGGCCTGGTACGATATCACATTGTTTTACATTTTGTATGGGTCAAGGAGGCTAGCGAGTTGCATAACCTCATTTTAAAATATTTTTACCAGTGACTATTAAGGAATAGCAGGGGCGGATCTAGGCATGGGCATGGGGGGGCAATGCCTCCCTAAATGCCCAGTCTTCCCCACCAAACATGATGGCATGCAAAACAACCCAAGATATTTCAAATTAAAGTGCTTATATTTTAAATGGTTTGAAACACTACTACTGCTACCTGCAGTTGTCTCACCACTAAACCAACAGCATTCCATCATTGAAAACAGAAAACTCTCTGAGTCAGACCTTTAGCTTTATGCATGCTGCGTGTCTGTTGCAACTTCAACAACAACTGATGTTATTATTCATGTTTTACTTGCCCAATAAAAGTCCCGTAACCAAAAATGGTATGGGTGCGACTTCATGAAGCCATCCCCATACCATTTTCTCCTGCCCCCCCCCCCCCCCCCCCCCCCCCCCCCCCCCCCCCCCCCCCCCCCCCCCCCCCTGCCCCCCCAAATGGGAAATGTTACATCCACCCCTGAGGAATAGACGCACTTCACTGGTACCTTGATTTTGGATTTTACATATCTGGACGTATTGTAGACTTTTCTTAAACAATAAATGCCTTGGTGGCAAATAAATTGGTAACAAGTGTTATGTTGAAACAGTTTTAGAGGCAACTTTTAGGGCAGTACAATAGAGCTGCGCAGTGACGTCACCGCCCCTGTTCCGGAAGTCTTTTCCCAATTCATTTTTCTCATAGACTTTTCGAAAATAATTTATATCAAGACGATTACGCCGCGGACAAAGCCAACTCGAGTCGTGACGAATCATGATGACACACACTAACCTTTTGGGACAATAAAATAATTTCTAAGATGAAAAATGAAACAAAAAAGTTTTGTATCATGCCATTTTCTACTTCTTCCTAATTATATATTTATATGACGATATTGTGTTTGTTGTCATGATTTGTCACGACCCGAGTTGGCTTTGTCCGCGGCGTAATCGTCTTGATATAAATTTTCGAAAAGGTCTATGAGAAAAATGAATGGGGAAAAGACTTCCGGAACAGGGGCGGGCGGGGGGTGACGTCACTGCGCAGCTCTATATGCCTAGTAGATCAGTGGTTTTCAACCTTTTTGACACCAGGGCCCACTATGTATTCAGCATTTGAGCCACAGACAGCGATTTGAGGACATTTTCACGCCATACAGACCCCAAAACTAAGTATTTCTTTTGCCTTTGTCCACAATACGATGTTGGGAACAGGCAAACACACATCCAAATGACCATTAATCTTCCACATTTTCTATTGTGTACACTGATTGACCAACCTGGAACCCTATCAAGGACGTCCATTGGTGGTCCCCACTGGTTGAAAACCACTGGCTGGCCCGCCACCCACCACCCACACCCACACCCCCACACACGTTACACCCAATTCAAAGTACAATAATTCTGCTGCACATGCATGTACGCTCCATGTAAAAACATACACCCTCACACGTCTATATATAATTGTGTCAAGTGGTGGTGGAGGTATCCAGCGCTGACTGGCTGCTGGCCTTATCCCACCCTATGTCTGATTAACAGTGCTACTACCCTCTGTGGAATGTATGAAAGCCAGGCACAGCACAGACACCAAAGGGGGACTTCAGCCCCTGCCCTTTTACCAGTCTGGAACAACTGCACTTCATTTACAGACCACAAAACGGAAGTAGGAGAATTGCCTTTTATCCTGAACTAGCGAACAAAAAATAGGTGATCTACAAGCTCTCAATGTGTGAGAATTTTCTGTTTCCAATGATGAAATGCAGTTGGTTTAGTGATGACACAACTGTAGTTAGCAGTAGTAGTGTTTCAAATACTTTTAAACATAAGCACTTTATAGGGTTGCTTTGGATGCCATCATGTTTGGTGGGGCAGTTGTGGGGCAGGGCCCCCCCCCCCCCCCCCCCCCCCCCCCATGCCATGCCTAGATCCGCCCTGGTTTGTAGACGTATTTGTCTCCACGAGTGCCCTTTTACATTATTTCAGTCCTACACGTCTAACACTGCAGATCTAAGCTGGATCTGAGAGGCTTAGTGGTGACACAACTGTAGTTAGTAGCAGTAGTACCGTTTCAAATCACTTTAAAATATAAGCACACTAATTTGAAATATCTTTGAAATGTGGGTTGTTTTGCATGCCATCATGTTTGGTGGGGCAGTCTGGACATTTAGCGGGGCATTGCCCCCCTTATGCCCATGCCTATAGATCCGCCCCTGATGTACGATGAGCTAAGTGCATCCCAACTCCCATACACTGCAGGGTGATTCTAGAGGAGTCACGTCCGGTACTGAGACAGAACAGATAAGATAAGAGGAGCAGGTTAAGGAGAGATGACGGTCTTTTATCGCTGACAGTTTACAGGACACGGCAGTGAGTGTGGTCATGACACATGTGTGGTCCGCCGTGGTGGAAAGTAACAAGTACATTTAGTTAGGCCTACTCATCCCTTTGTGTACTGTACGCGTTTCGGTGTTTTATCTGTTGAAAAATAGCAGATCTACAAGCTCATATCGCGCCACCGAGTGGCGCGATATGAGCTTGTATCTCTGCTATTTTTGAAAAATTATGAAAATGTGGCAGAAATCTTCGAATATATTATTTCAGAATGAAACATTTTAGCTCAAATCTTTGCTTCTGGGGTGATGCCTAGAAGTTTTTTTTTTTTTTTTTTTTTTTTTAGATGGGGGTCCGCAGCTAAATATAGATAAATCTGGTGGTCCTGTGAAATATGTTGAGCATCACTGACACAGGAGCATGGATTTTTTCAGGAAAAAACAAGAATCTAGCGTCAGAAACCAGAATTTAGCATCAGAAACAAGTGCCACAAACTAGAATCTGGCGCCATCTAGTGTCAGAAACTAGAATCTAGTCAGGACACAATGGGTTAAAAGGGGAACTCCACCCACTCAACGTTTTTAATACGTCATTAATATACCTTAGAGATGTTGTCTGGACATGATAAAAAGTCCCCCCCCATTCTGCGTTTCCTAGAAATGAAGGTCTAGAAAAAAAATAATTAACATGGTGAAACACACATTGATGACATTAAAGTTGTCTTTCACCATGTTAATGATCTTTTAGGAGCTTTTCCGGTACAGTGAGAGTGTACAAATTTGAATCTAACCAAACCAAATGGACTGCTAGGGACCATTCGATTCACATTTGTACACTCTCAGGAAAATGTTGAAAATGGGTGCAATTCCCCTTTAACAGCAAATCAGTGATTTGCTCAGTATTTAATATTTGATACCTTTACACTTGTATTCTACACACAACTCAATGTAAATGTACTTTTTACTCGACTAAGTAACTTTGAATCACAAGAGTATCACAAGGATCACACATGTATTGGCGAAAAACTTTACATTTATTGAGAAGTTTACACACAATACAATGCAACATAGGCCGTACCATAGCGTTGACAATGACAAGGTATGGATGGAGTAAGTAGTTAAGGATTTAGGGGAAGTGATTTCACTTTTGTCAGATATCACCCAAAAAAAATATTTTTTTCTGTTAAAATGCTCTATTATAAGGTGTGGAAACCATATATGGAGTTTCCCCCTCCCCCACGTTAGCAGAGGAGCTAATAAAAGTTCCCCAGGTGGAGGGTGAATTCTCCTCCAATCAGGATCGAGCAGCAGGTTCACATAGTGTAGCTACTGTTGGACGCCCCTAGTGCACCAGGCTGGTACTACACCATGAATTTCAAATCACTTACCCTACCTTTAAGCATTTAGAGCATTTGAGTAGAATAGGGCAAGTCTATACTTATTGACTTCATGGAGAACTACAGTCAAAACAAACAAACGCTCCCAACCATAGTTAAGAAAAACTGTACTAAGCTACAGCAAAAAGAAAAACTGCAATTCCTCTTAACTAATAGGAAAAAAGGGGCAAAAAGGGGACAAAAAGAAAATGGCATGCAGCACACCCTTACCAAAAACAGCTTCCCTTCAATTACCGTGCACAGAGCAGAATGGATAGCCGATAGCTTAGACTGCAGTTTGTTCCTTAAACACCAAGTAAATAAGGAAAGCTTAAGCACTGAGCAGCAAGATAAGGCACAAAGCCTAGAGACAAAATACTAGCAAGCAGCAGCACAGGTGATGGATGGCAACAACCTGATGAGGAGCTTCTCCCAGGCTTTTATACTGGCTGGCTGATGATGAGAGACGAGGCCCAGGTGTGTCTCCAAACACAAAGCCACTCCCCCAACCTCCACTCGACTCCACCCTCCAACCACCATATAGGGCAGGGGTTTTCAACAGGTGGTCCGGGGACCACCAGTGGTCCTTGGGAGGGTTCCAGGTGGTCCCCAGCTAGGTTGGTTAACCAGATGTAACTCTTGAGAATGTAAAAATGAAACCAAATGGACCCTTGCGGGTCCATTTGGTTTCATTTCTACACTCTCAAGAGTTAAAATATTCATTATCTTAATTAGCCCACAAGTCTACACAACTAGAAGATGAATGGTCATTTTGGTCTGTATGTTTTGGTTGTTTTGTTGCGCAAATCCAGTCTTGTATTGTGGACAAAAGCAAAAGAAATCTTTAGTTTTGGGGCCTGTGGGGCTAAACTATCCACAAATGGTGGTAATTGTGGCTCAAATTCTGCATAAATGGTGGGCCCTGGTATCAAAAAGGTTGAAAACCCCTGATATAGGGCACAGAGATGAGTCAAGATTCTTACTCTGGTTTTGGTCAATATTAAGTAGCAGTGTTGCAAACTGCCAAAATCTAAAATGCACTAGTGGCATTTCTAAAATGCACTAGAATGCGCTAGAGCAGTGGCTTTTCAACCAATTTCATACTACTTCATAGTACATACTACTTTCATACTACCACTATTTAGTCTGCATTTTAGCCACAGACCATTTGATGTTGAGTTCAGTCTCTAGGGCTTAGGACAGATAACTGGCAAAATGTTGGTCGAAATAGCAATTCTTCTACATTTTCTAAATGTGTAGATTCTTGAAAATGAGGTATTTCAGAATTAATTAAATATAATTTAACTCTTGAGAGCGTAAAATGAAACCAAATGGACCCTAAGGGTCCATTTGGTTTCATTTTACAATCTCTAAGAGTTACAGATCTACAGTATAAAGGTCCATTTGGTTAACTCTATCATAGGAGGAAAAATGGTGAAAAACGAGGGTTTAATCTCCGGTGCCTGTCAACCAATTTCGCCCCAACTCACCAGCAAAAAAAAATCACTAGATTTTCTGCCAGGGGGTCTGGAAAAGAGGGGGGGGGGGGGGCACTGGAGACATGCAGTAAAAGTAAATGAATCCACAAAACTAAAGTCATTTGTCTAAATGAATCATTGTAATTGTAAAATATTAGGACCTCCTTTGTTCGTTTTTGACCCCCCCTATCACATGGTAGCTACTTTTTGGGCGTAGTGATATGGACACAAAAGACATAGTTCTCTGTGATAAAGGGGTCAAAAATAAACAAAGGATGCACTTAAATTAGGCAAGTAAAGCATCAATGATAACATCGGTTGTTGTTGAAGTTGCAACAGACACGCAGCATGCATAAAGCTAAAGGTCTGACTCAGAGAGTTTTCTGTTTTCAATGATGAAATGCTGGAAATATCCTGGATTGTTTTGCATGCCATCATGTTTGGTGGAGCAGCCTGGGCATTTAGCACCCCCCCCCCATGCTCATGCCTAGATCCGCCCCTGGACTGAATGCTCCTTTAATGTTTGTGTAGGATAAATTTGTGTTTGCATAATGTGCTGTATACACTGATAGGACAGGGGTTTTCAACAGGTGGTCCAGGGACCACCAGTCAAGGGCGTAGCTTTATGTTGACAATGGGGGGGGTCAAGATTTCTATCTAAATTAATTAAATGGCTAAACGTCTGCAGACCACCAAATCAGTTTTTCGGTGCCGTTTTGCCATACATTGTATTTCCCAGATAGCAAAAACCTATGGGGACATGGTTAAACTATATATTTCTTTATTGAATCATTCACTTTTGTAAAAACTGGAGTTTTGAATTTAAAGTATATTTCACACCTTTGCTGTGATTTTGTCAGCAAAATCAGCTGGGAAAAACAGGCCTATCTGTAGCCTACAGTGTATCACGTATTAGGACATGTTATCAAAGTAGACATGTCATATTAGGCTGCACTTAATATGTACCATACTATGCTAAATGTTTGTCAAACACACACACACACACACACACACACACACACACACACACACACACACACACACACACACAACACACACAGTTGGGTCAACTAACCCCAGTTAGTTTGACCCACACGTCGCAGATGCAAAATAGAAATGGTAGGAAGAAACGGTAGGCCTAGTCATAATGTCCAGCTAGAACAGGAGAACAACACATTAAATGCTTGTTTAATCGAGCCTTATTACAGTACTAATGAAGCAGCGTGCAGCGACATCCTGCACAAAGCCTTGGAGTATATGCAAACTCCGTTCACTTAATGGGGCCAGTCCAATGGCAGCTCTTCTACATAAAAATGCATTGGAAACAACCCGTTTTGAATCATCTTAAACCCCTTCATTTTAGATCATTTATTTACTGTACAATACTTTTAAGATGTTGCATGCCTAAAATATCTCTTATTTGCGTCTCCCTAGTTGAAAGTGATGCATTTTCAACTCCAGCGTGTCTCTATTAAGGCTGCATGAACATCAGCTCGAGCGCTCTGCCTCAGTTTGTGACACCCTCAATGTCGCAACTCAGGCTCCGATGACCAAAAGGCAGAGACGTGCGCACACACACAGATAAAGGAGTCTTCAGCCCCTGCCCAGTGCCCATTTACTCAATTTATAAGACTGGGTATGGCCATG
This sequence comes from Benthosema pterotum, assembly GCA_039105355.1. Taxonomy (NCBI): domain Eukaryota; kingdom Metazoa; phylum Chordata; class Actinopteri; order Myctophiformes; family Myctophidae; genus Benthosema; species Benthosema pterotum. The sequence goes on from CM076987.1 coordinate 37,710,896, forward strand.
GTCACCCACCCCCCGCCCCTCAAAAAACTTTGCTCGTCTATGGAAATAGTTCGCCTCTTTCTTTCCAAGCAGAGCTGACAACACGCTGGAATATGCTACTCACTCACGTTGTTGTTGTTGTCTGTTGTCCATACAGTTTCCAGATTGGGAAGGTTGATTACGTGGTCCTTGTATTTGTGTGTAGTAGGCAGGTGGGATTATTCCTTGACATGAAAAGTTCAGGAGCAAGAACTGGACCACCACCACCGCGTTTACTGTTCGTCAATGTGGGGGTCCCTTGGCATGAAAACGTTTGGGACGACATCATTTCATCGAACGCAACGGGGCTGTGTTGTGTAGAGGACCGTGGCGTGTGGTTGACTTTACGTTTAATGAATCAACACTTAAATGTTTGTCCCTGAAAGGCTAATGAAAGGCTCTATCGAGCCTATCAACTCTCTGGCTACTGTTATCCACGTGCCTCCTTCCTTCTACCGGACAGTACAGTAGGCCTACTCGTTGAAGCAGCCGCATGACGGTCGGTAGCTCAATATCAGTGAGTCGTTGATGGCTCCAATGCGCGGTGCGCAACCTATGGGCCAGCGCGCATTTTGGGGGGATCTAGATCCGGCAAGTTTGCAACACTGCACAACACTGCATGAGGTGGGTTGGGACATACCAAGTGTGTTGGGAGGGGGGGGGGGGTTACATTGCAACATGATTTAAACATAACTGAACAAAACTATTTTTTCGCTATTTTACATAAAATGGATAGCCTAAAGTTGTTCATGCAACATATTTACCGAAATCATATGTTTATATGAGGGGGGTTATAATGTCAGGGTTTGAAATTTGGGGGGGTTGTTACCCCAGGGTTCGATTTTTGGGGGGGTTGTAACCCCGTAACCCCCGTGTATTCTACGCCTATGCCACCAGTGGTCCTTGGGAGGGTTCCAGGTGGTCCCCAGCTAAGTTGCTTACCAGATGTAACTCTTGAGAACGTAAAAATGAAACCAAATGGACCCTTGCGGGTCCATTTGGTTTCATTTTTACGCTCTCAAGAGTTAAAATATTCATCACCAGAATTAGCCATTTTGGGAATGTATGTTTTGCTTGTATTGTTTCCCCAAATCCAGCCTGGAATTGTGGACAAAAACAAAACAAAACAAAAACAATCTTTAGTTTTTGGGGTCTGTGTGGCTAAAATGTCATCAAATGGTGGTCCGTGGCTCAAATCCTGAATAAATGGTGGGCCCTGAGATGAAAAAGGTTGAAAACCCCTGTGATAGGACATAGGATCGCCCCCGAAGAAAGAAAAGAAAAGAAAAGAAAAGAAAAGAAAAGAAAAGAAAAAAGAAAAAGAAAGAAAAGAAAAGAAAAGAAAAGAAAAGAAAAGAAGGTTCTATTTTTCTTCCACCAGTGGTGGTCCACAGCCCATCTGGAGACACACACAGGCCCCGGGCCATCTCACCACACTTTACATCAAAGTGAAACCAATTAATTCCTCAACCCAACAACTATTTTAAAACCATCTGCTTCCTCTTAAAGGGTGATGTTGTTGCGGTTGTGGGGAGAACAAGTAGAACAAAAAGTGACAGTTAGTTTTATTATTTATTTCATGGTCACCATATGTATATAGGGCCTATAGATCTTTAGTGCAGGGCGTGTAACCGTAGATATGATTGTGGTCGTTTGACAAGGCTTTTTTTCTGTGTGTGTGTGTGTGTGTGTGTGGTGTGTGTGTGTGTGTGTGTGTGTGTGTGTGTGTGTGTGTGTGTGTGTGTGTGTGTGTGTGTGTGTACGTGTGTACGTGTGTACGTGTGTACGTGTGTGTGCTTTTATTAAGCCATATTCTACTTGTGTGTATTGTGTGATGACCATTAAGTCTCGATAAAGTAAAATAGACATCATGAGTAAACAATTAAAAGTTTTTTGGGTATGTTATGGTTGGCAACAAAGTCTAATGCACTCCTGTGGGTCTTTGGGACAGGTGCGTAGGCAGGCAAAAAGCTTGAATCAGGATGAATGTACCAGTGTAGAGGCCCGCACATCGTCTACTGTATGCTAGTGTAGTATTACGCGGAAGCGGGGATCAAACCCGGGACTCCCACTCGCCAGTCCAACGCACAACAAGTTGCGCCAATAGGGCTGAGCCCGATTGGCAGGGCTGTTGTGGCTGGCTCATGGCTGGGTGCTACATTCACCCCCTTGATCTTTTGGAGCACGTCCTCGCGCCTCACACTTCACACCGCGGACCGCCGTACACGATGTCCCTCATGTGGACCCGCAAGGACGTAGACGGGTATATTGGGGATAACACCCGCACTCCAAATCCTGCCAACTACGCCAGATTGTAGTGTTACGCAGAAGCGGGGATCGAACCCGGGACTCCCACTCGCCAGTCCAACGCACAACAAGTCGCGCCAATAGGGCTGAGCCCGATTGGCAGGGCTGTTGTGGCTGGCTCATGGCTGGGTGCTACACTAGCAAGTAACTTGCATTACTTGCAAGTATAGACGGTGTGCGGGCCTCCATATGTACATTGGTACATTGATCCTGGGTATATTATGGTTAAAGCAATGATTTAATACATCTGAAACACGTAGGGCTTGATTTTCGTGCGTGATGCGGCCCACGGCCCGCAAATGGAAATGGGAAATAGGATGGTAACGAAAATAAATAATACAGATGTTTAAATATAATTCATCATTTATCATTTTGCGATCTCAAGAGTTACAGATTCATAAGGGTTCATTTGGTTACCAAACTGCCATCATTTAGCTAGGGGACCACCTGGAATCCTCCCAGGGACCACTGGTGGTCCCCGGACCACCCGTTGAAAACCCCTGCTTTGAGCTATAGCTGCAAAACAAGCTTGTAGATTGGTCCGCAATGCTGGCAGCCTGGCACGCAAAGCGACTCTGACTTCAGGGTTAGAAATGGCAAAGAAATGGGGCACGGTGGCACAGTGGTTAGTGCTGTCGCCTCACAGCTAGAAGGTCCTGGGTTCGATTCCCGCTAGGGGCGCTGCTATGGGTGCTGGTGGCGCGTCTGCTCCTCCACGTCATCAGTGCCCATACCCGAGGCGGGGTTGGTGAAAGGGCCTTTCTGTGTGGAGTTTGCATGTTCTCCCCGTGTCCCCTAGGGTAGATACCCTCACAAAAACATGCACTAATCCTGGACTCTAAACTGCCTCTCCCTGGCCAGCCGGGGCGCCTGATGGAGGGGACAGGAACTGGTTGGAATAACGTGTTCCTTCCACGCGCTACGTCCAACCAGGGAAACTCCCCCCTGTCAGGTGAAAAGAAGGCGGCGCGACTCCTCATGCATTGAAGGAAGCATGAGCCCAGTCTGCTGCCTCCCCAGGTTGGCGGAGGGTGAGTAGAGCCCAGGATCACATTAGGAATTGGCACTGGGTGAAAAAATGGGTTGCAAAATCGTGGGATAAAAATTATAAAAAAAAAAAAAAAAGAAGAAAGAAATGGCAAAGAATGCAAAGAAAAACATATAGGCCGAAGTCATTGTGTGCAGTGCATTCCAATCAGTGTTTACATGGTAGAAGTCTGGTTCCACTCCAGCGTCACAACACTGCGCCGTGGAAGTGTGCATTTGTCACATACTGTATCTCTGACAGTCACCATTGCTCATGCAATGTGGCAGGGGCGGATCTAGGCATGGGCATGGCATGGGGAGGGGGGCAATGCCCCCCTTAATGCCCAGTCTGCCCCACCAAACACGATGGCATGCAAAACAACAAGCCAAGATATTTACGGGGCGGCTGTGGCTCAGGAGGTAGAGCAGGTCGTCCAATGACCCATGGGTCGGCGGTTCGAATCCCGGCTAGACACTGAACCCCAAATTGCCTCCAATGAGTTGGTCGGTGTGAGCTTGTTGCCACCATTGGTGTGTGAATGTGGGAAGTGGGGACGCTGGCGTCGACTGTTCGCCGCTCTACTTCCCAATGTATGAATGAATGGACCATTGTAAAGCGCTTTGAGCACTTGGAAAAGCGCTATAAAAATGCAATCCATTATTATTTCAAAGTGCTTATATTTAAAATGATTTGAAACACTACTACTGCTACTAACTAACTACAGTTGTGTCACCACTAAACCAACAATACAATACATTGAATATACTTGCATTGTGTATTGTATTCACGTTTTATTCACGTTCATTCTCTTTCTTGCATTATTATTATTAGAATGTTAACAATGGTCATTGTGCATCCCACGTGTTCCGCACTTGTTGTCGAACAAGTGCAAAACACAGGCTCACTAAGATGCACTTAATATTGGTATTGTTCAGTATACAAGCGGCCTGATCTCCAGCTAACTCGTACCAGAGCTCCGTTATTACGCAATCTACTCAGGGCCCTCGGTTTGGGCAAGGGCATGTCTGTTTGTTCAGGTGAGATGCCAGGGCATGGGTTCTCGATTAAGGCCCCGGCGTTTCCCCCATCTGCTCGCGTTTAAGACACAACAGCTTCGTATGCCCACAAAATATGATATCACCTTGGAGGTATTTCTTTAAAAGATGCCCTAGTTTAGCGGAGCGTTATGCAAGCACGAAGCAAAGCACCCTTTAATTTGGCAGTCTGTCTGCTTTCTCAGACCATGCAGGGCAGCATCCATCTGTCATTGCTCCCCCACTTATTACGCTCTGCGCGATTGGGTTTGAGAACGGCCCGAGGGAGATTCAGATGTAAACAGGCCACTCTCATTTTTTTTCTGGGACGGCTGGTTATCGCGGGCACTCAGCTCATTCACGGCCCCCCTTCGGCTGAGGACCAAGTCCCGGCCAAGGCTATATGTCTAGGGGTACAACATTTCCCAATTGTGGGGGGGGGGGGGGGGGTAGGAGGAAATGGTACCATTTTCAGTTACAGGACTGTTATTAGTCAAGTAAAGCATCAATAATAACATCAGTTGTTGTTGAAGTTGCAACAGACACGCAGCATGCGTAAAGCTAAAGGTCTGACTCAGAGGGTTTTCTGTTTTCAATGATGAAATGCTTGCTGCAGGTTTAGTGGTGACACAATTGTAGTTTGTTCGTTGCATAGTGTTTCAAAACATTTTAGTTATAAGCACTTTAATTTGAAATATAGCCTATATGAAATTTGCGTTGTTTGCATACCATCATGTTTGGTGGGGCAGTTCAGGGCATTTAGGGGGGGGGGACATTGCCTATATACGATGGAGATCCATGCAACCTGCAATATCTGTTGAAGTCGTGTTAGAGTACTTGTCCCTTTTATGCCCCAAACTCTTTATATGAAAGGATTTCAGAAATATCTATGGAGAAATTATTTCCTATTTGATACACTAGGGCAGTGGTTTTCAACCAGTGGTCCGGGGACCACCAGTGGTCCTTGAGAGGGTTCCAGGTGGTCCCCAGCTAAGTTGGTTAACCAGATGTAACTCTTGAGAACGTAAAAATGAAATTTTTACACTCTCAAGAGTTAAAGTATTCATCATATTCATTACTGCCTGTTTTGTTTCCCAAATCCAGCCTGGAATTGTGGACAAAAGCAAAAGATTTCTTTAGTTTTGGGGTCTGTGGGGCTAAAACGTCCTCAAAGGGTGGTCCATGGCTGAAATGCTGAATAAATGGTGGGCCCTGGTATCAAAAAGGTTGAAAACCCCTGCACTAGGGAACAGCCATTGCACTCTATTGAGCAGAGTTACCAGTGCGTGTACATACACTGTTGTCTATACAGCACTTAAAAGAGATTACACAAGGTAATTCCAGCTACTGGCAGGGGCGGATTGGCACATATTTTCCCATCGGGACAATTTTGCCTTTGCCAGGCCACCCTGGTGGGGGCAGCTGGTTAACCAGATGTAACTCTTTGAGAGCGTAAAAATGAAACCAAATGGACCCTTGCGGGTCCATTTGGTTTCATTTTTACACCCTCAAGAGTTGAAATATTCATCATGTGAATTAGCCCAACTTAGTCTTCACAACTAGAGAATGTAGAAGATTAATGGTCATTTTGATCTGTATGTTCCAGGCGAGCATCTAGCACATTCTAGTGCATTTTGGAAGTGCCACTAGTGCATTTTGGATCTTGTCCAGGCCACTAGGTGGCGCAGGCCACCGGGAAAACTCCCTGTACTCCAGATGGCCAATCCGCCCCTGGCTACTGGTTATATAAATGCACGCTTTTGGCTGGAGAATGATGACATGCAAGTAAAAAAAAACTACAAGGTTGACGTTGTCTAGCCTGACTATAGCCATCTCCCCCCTTTTCTAACCCTAACGCTGAGCCCCCTGTCAACGGTACTATCATCACACACACACACACACACACACACACACACACACACACACACACACACACACACACACACACCACCAGGGGCGGATCTAGGTATGGTCATGGAGGGGGGGGGGGGCTAAATGCCCAGTCTGCCCCATGCACCAAACATGATGGCATGCAAAACAACCCAAGATATTTCAAATTAAAGTACTTATATTTAAACACTACTGAAACACTACTACTGCTACTAAGGTTCAAGGTTCTTTATTTGTCACTCCAGTGTATGTTAGGACATATACAGGGATGAAATAGCGTTGCCATTGTTCCACAGTGCAATAAGAGAAAGGACAAATACAAACAATACAAGAAGCGTTAAGTGACAGACTAGAGCAGTAAAGTGCAACTGTAACAGCATAAAGTCAGGTGAAGGTGCTAAGCTACAACCAGGTATTATAAAGTGGCAAGTAGTGAAAGAAAATAACTACAGCTGTGTCACCACTAAACCAACAGCATATCATCATTGAAAACAGAAAACTCTCTGAGTCAGACCTTTAGCTTTATGCATGCTGCGTGTCTGTTGCAACTTCAACAACAACTGATGTTATTATTGATGCTTTACTGACTAATTAAAGTCCTGTAACTGAAAATGGTATGACTTCATCGAAGCCGCCCCCATACCATTTTCTCCTGCCCCCCAATTGGGAAATGTTACATCCGCCCCTGATACACACACACACGGTCCCATGCACACGATTGCCTGCATGCATTCAATCATATCTTCTTTATATATGTCTTGCGCAACTGAAGAGTGGTGCTTTCGGACATTCCAATGCAGGCAGGTACTGTATACAGTATACGCACAAACACACGTATACACACCCACACACGCACACACGCCCACGCACACACGCACACACACACACACACGCGCGCGCACGCACGCACTCTCTCTCTCTCTCTGTTGCACTCTGTTGGTTTTACATGTCCTCTCCATCATGTTAAGATGTCTGCCCTCATTCCACAGAGACCAGAATGTGGGTTAAGATGTGGTCGACTCGGCGGTGCTTGGAAAAACGCTTCAGCAAAACCTCTCCCTTCCCTCCCTCCCCTCAACTGGACCCCTTTGACCCTATATACAGTATGCCTCAACTGGCATGACCTGGAAAACATTATAGCTCAATCGTTTCTCTGGCTGTGATTGTGAGTAATATTCTGTAATAACTGGGGTTGTCCCGATCACATTTATTTTGCTCCCGATACAATCTCGATCATTGTTACTGCGTGGCTTTTTGAAATCTTCCTATTCACAGCAAGAGAAATTATTCTTTGCAAGGTTTTATGCAAATCACTGCACCTAACCTTGATCACTTAAACTTGTTGAGCTGTATAGCAGGAAACACAATCACGGGTGCACAATCTCGCCTGCATAAATCTCAAGACAAAACTCGTGGCGCCCAGGAATTTAAAGCTTTGTGTTTTTCTCACGGGCTTTTTCCTCACAGACGCATTCATAAAAATGCATTTTTATTATCACGATTGGGGCTGCATACTGTTTAATACAAACATTTTGTAAATCATTGATACCGTATATACTGTATGCACTATGCAGAGTGAAATTGCAAACGAAGGGTATTGACTTCATGCCATTGCGCCAACTAATTCTTTTGCATTTACAAATACACTGAGAATGTTCCAAATGTTGGATTTGAACCTGTGAACTTCTGCTTGTTCTAACAGTGCCATGGTAAATATGTGTGACGACTGATGGTAGGCGTACATACTTATACTGTAGCCCCCGTTGATGGGCAGCAACTTGTTACAAGTATCTAAGCTACATAGCTTAACTACATTTTCCCGTAACTTAGCTTATTACATTTGTTCTGGGAATAGCTTGTAGTGAAGCTACACTACTTATTTTATTATTATGATTATTATTTAGAAAGTTGTACATTAAGTTGAGATATACAGTACATTTATATATATACTATATGTAGTGTTTATATATATATATATATATATATATATATATATATATATATATAATATATATATATATATATTATATATATATATATATATATATACAGTATATATATATATATACTATATGTAGTGTTGATGTAGCAAGCTACATCAAGCTACTTTTGTCGTCTAGTTTGTAGTGTAACTTAGCTACCTTTTTTCGAGAGTAGCTTACTACATTTTCCCAGTTACTTGCCTATCACTGGTAGCCCCAAAGAATTTAGAGGCAAGTTAACATCCAAAAACATGGACAAAAGAAAGAAACTTTCTGTTGTTCAAGCACGTCACCGGATGGGGAGTTCTCAAGAAATGCCAAGACTTCCTCAGAGTGCTCAAACCGCAGGAGCGAACGTTTGACCTTAGATTCTTGGGAACGGTCAAACCTTAGGAATCTAAACATTCTACACATTCCTGCCCATCTCCCTGGACCCACAGCACAGGTCACTGTGCCTGACCCATATACCAGTGGTGGACAAACTTTATTTAGGGTTATACTGCCAAAGGTTAGCATTGTATTTAGTAAAACAAACACTAGAGATGCCAGTATGCATTTATAACAGCAGGATTTTCAACCTTCTATTTTCAACCTGATACCAGGGCCCACTATTTACTCAGCATTTGAGCCACAGAGCAGAGGACCACCATTTGATGACATTTTATAGCCTCATAGACCCCAAAACTAAAGATTTCTTTTGCTTTTGTCCACAATTCCAGGCTGGATTTGGGAAACAAAACAGTCAAACATACAGATCAAAATGACCATTAATCTTCTACATTCTCTAGTTGTTGTAGACTTGGGCTAATTCAGATGATGAATATTTTAAACATGAAACCAAATGGACCTGCAAGGGCCAGAGAGCCAACCAGAGTGTGTGTAGTCACCTGTTGTATAATCTAGCCCAGAGTAAAGGAGAGAGACGAGTGTACATTGAGAGTAAAAAGAACTGAAGATGAGCAGTCTAACGCAGCAAAGTTCAGACGGTGCACAGCCTTGACAAGGTTTGCTTTTGTCCTTGATGTAATCAGACATAATCAGGGTTATCGGACAGTGTGCCGTGGTCTACCTCTCACCAGACGTTTAGTTTATCTGACAACACTTCAGCTGAGTAGTAGGTCAACTTCATGTAACATTTTTCTCGGGTGAACGAACAACGAAAAAGTTTCAACTGGAAAAGATCTCTCCACTACTGGTAGGTCTGATTGTTAGTAGCTATTCCAGCCAGTGGCAGTCAAAAACATTTAAAAAAAAAAATTCCCCCCCAAAAAAGTAATTGCAGTTCGAAAAACAAATGTTTAAGAGATAGTTAAAATAGCCACTATACAGTAAAAGTTCTACTATAGTTTGGGTTCCAAGGGGCAAACATCTCATTTCTCTTTTGGGTAAGCGGTGATTAAGGCCACATATTCATTCTTCACCTCGGGGTTTGTGTGGTTAAGTAACCTGCTACGTGTGCTGTTGGAGTGTAATTGCAGGCAGCGGCGCGCTGTGCACCCCAGGAACCATTCCATTATGAGACAATGTGTTCAGGGTGTCTGGGCGGGTCGACGCACATACTGGGAACAGTATGTACAGACTGTCAGCATTCATGCATTAGATGCATGCGCACGCACACACACGTGCGCGCACACACAGGTGGGATATGCGTGTATGCGGTAATAGGCATACAGCATATTACAGGGGGTAAAACATATTTCCACCATACTAGTGGAGACAACTATATACCCAGTCTGCCCCACCAAACACGATGGCATGCAAAACAAGCGAAGATATTTCAAATTAAACTGCCTATATTTAAAGTGATTTGAAACACTATACTACTGCTACTAACTAACTACAGTTGTCGCGCCACTAAACCAACAGCATTTATGCATGCTGTGTGTCTGTTGCAACTTCAACAACAGCTGGTGTTATTATTGATGCTTTACTTGCCTAATAGTCCTGTAAGTCCTGTAACCGAAAATGGTCTGGGTATGCAGGGGTTGACACTAAGGTCTCCGAGGCACTTGCCCATCGGGCACGTGCAAGTCAGTTTCTACTTGCCCTCAGGTCATGGTCACTTGCCCCCCAAAAATATATTGTAAATTTTGCATTTAAGTTTACTTCCTACTTGGGTGCTTTAAACCAGGGGTTTTCAACAAGTGGTCCCTGAGAGGGTTCCAGGTGGTCCCCAGCTAAGTTGGTTAACAAGATGTAACTCTTGAGAACGTAAAAATGAAACCAAATGGACCCTTGCGGGTCCATTTGGTTTCATTTTTACACTCTCAAGAGTTAAAATTCATCATCTAAATTAGCCCATAGTGGTCACAGACCCAGTGGTCCCTGACCCCAGCAAAATGATAGTTTGGAACCAAATGAACCTGGGAGAGAGATGGGTAGAGATAGCTAGAAAGCAGGGAAAGACACAGAGGCAGAGTGCAATGACTGCCTTCAAGACAAATATATCTTGTGTTGTGTTAAGTGGACTAAGTTGCACACTTGCCCGATCGGGCAACCAGGTAGCAGTCTTCTCTTGCCCCACCATTTTTTTTTACTTGCCCCGGGCAAGTGGGCTAGTGTTAGTGTCAAGCCTTGGTATGTGTATGGGTAAATTGTCCCCATACCATTTTCTCTTGCCTCCCCCCCAATTGGGAAATGTTACATCCGCCCCTGCTCACTTTCCCTTTCTCGGTATGAAGATCCCTGTCACCCACCTGCATCTCCTCTCATGCAGCTCTCATCCGTCCGTCTTTCATCGCAACCACCATATAGAGATGCGCAGTAACGTCACCGCCCCGGTTCCGGAAGTCTTTTCCCCATTCATTTTTCTCATAGACCTTTCGAAAATAATTTATATCAAGACGATTACGCCGCGGCCAAAGCCAACTCGAGGCGTGACGAATCATGATGACACACATAAACTTTTGGGACAATAAAATAATTTCCAAGATGAAAAACGAAACAAAAAGTCTTGTATCATGCCGTTTTCTACTTCTTCCTAATTATATATTATATGACGATATTGTGTTTGTTGTCATGATTTGTCACGACCTGAGTTGGCTTTGGCCGCGGCGTAATCGTCTTGATATAAATTATTTTCGAAAAGTCTATGAGAAAAATGAATTGGGAAAAGACTTCCGGAACCGGGGCGGTGACGCCACTGCGCATCTCAGCCTGGCTCTTCCCTCCTCGCCCCCCATGCAGCCTCTAACCCTCTCTCTCCTCTCCCTCTGTTCCTCCGTGTCCAAACACATAACAGCCTGATGCGCACGCAATGAATGCTAATTAAAACCAGCCAAAAAGATTTTCTCAACCCCCCGCCCCCCCAAAAAAACACACATTCGCAATGCATTTTCAAGAGCCCGGTGTCCATAAAAGGCCAACAATGCAACAACAATCCATCCAATTTCTCGGTTTTTCCTCGCATTTTCTTTTGAAATCGTACCAGTTTGCCTGCAAGTCCTTCGTGGTTTTAGCTGAGGAGGGGGGAAGGGGGGCGTTTTTTGCGTTAAAGCAATTACATCAGCTGCGTGACAAAACATCTGGCTCCGAATGCCGTTCAGTCATATCTCATAAAAACAAGTGTTTGTTCAACTATTCTACTGGCAGCTCCTCGCATTTCTCAAACTGTTTGTCTTTGCTAACCAATTACACGTCGTCCTCGCTGCAAAACGTTTTCGTACTTGGGATTTCGGCACGCGCACACGGACCTCGTAATACGTGCGTCTCTGTCGCGCACGCGCAAACACACGTAACGCGCTCACCTGTCTTCAAGCGTAAGGAATTACTGCACACAGATGCTAACATGAACACCCATTTTTGCTCTCAATGGCGTTTCTAAGCAATTTCGAGCCCCAGGCAAGGGAAAATCTCTCTGTGATACCATACCTATGACAGGCATGGCGCCCCCCAAGGAATAAAAATATGAAGTATTTTTAAACTAAAGAACATATTATATGTGTTTTAAATGTCCACTAAACCAACAGAGCATTTCATCATTGACGACAGACCTTTAGCTTTATGCATGCTGCATGTCTGTTGCAACTTCAACAACAACTGATGTTAGTATTGTTGCTTGCTTGACTAATAGAAGTCCTAGGCTGTAACTGAAAATGGTATGGGTGCGAAAATGGTATTAAATGCTATAGTTATGGAGGACAAGTGGACCCCCCCCCCCATTATGGTGCCCCAGGCAACGGCCTAGTCTACCTAATGGCAAAAACGCCCCTGCACTAACTTACATACATACAAGACATACGAACACCCACACGCACAGTCGCACACACAAACAGAAACACACACACACACACACACACACACACACTTAATCATCAACAGCGATCGGGGACCGGGCCAGCAGCGATCCCTTGCTGCTGTGATGCTGTGAAAGATCATTTGTTTTAATAGATGCCCTGATTTCAATATACCACGCACAGTCTGCCTGTCCCTGCAATATGAATAGATCCAATTTGACAAGCTGATGAGGCAACTCAAACCCCCGCGTGTGGTAAGGGACAGACACGGGCCTTTTTCACTTAGAAATTGTTTAGCCTGACATGTTCAACGCAGTGTGGCCAACTAACTGCCAAAATCTAAAATGCACTATAGTGGCACTTCTAAAATGCACTAGAATGTATGCGCTAGAGCAGTGGGTTTTCAACCATTTTGATACCAGGGCCCACTGTTTATTCTGCATTTTAGCCACGGAGGACCGCTATTTGATGTTGAGTTTAGTCTCTCTGACTAATTTAGGAGAAATAGCTGGCAAAATGTTGGTCAAAATAGCAATTCTTCTGCATTTTCTAAATGTGTAGATTCTTGAAAATCAGGTAATTCAGAATTAATTACACATAATTTAAGTCTTGAGAGTGTAAAATGAAACCAAATGGACCCGTAAGGGTCCATTTGGTTTCATTTTACGATCTCAAGAGTTACAGATCTATAAGGGTCTATTTGGTTTTTCCTCTACCATAGGAGGAAAAACGGTGAAAAACGAGGGTTTTATCTCTGGCACCTGTCAACCAATTTCCCCTCAACTCACCTGCAAAAAAGCACTAGATTTTTTTCACTAATTTTGGCGCTATAGGGGGGTCTGGAAAAAAGCTAAATATAGCGAGAAAAAGGTCAAGTTGGCAACACTGGTCCAATGATTTGTTGCTGTCCTTCATTACAAACTCCATGGATGTTTATTCATAACCTATGTGTTCTACTCAGCCCCCTCACGGTCGGCACCAAACCAATCATTTGAATGCTGCCATACTGGGTATATTCACTGCAGGGGCGGATGTAACATTTCCCAATGGGGGGGAGGGGGGGGCATGAGAAAATGGTATGGGGGCGGCTTCATCGCCCGTGTCGTTTCGCGCCACAGCCGCACCTATACCATTTTCTGTTACAGGACTTTTATTAAGCAAGTAAGCATCAGTAATAACATCACGTTGTTGTTGAAGTTGCGACAGACACGCAGCATGCATAAAGCTAAAGGTCTGACTCAGAGAGTTTTCTGTTTTCAATGATGCAATCAGTGGTGTAAAGTAACGAAGTACAAGTACTTCGCTACTGTACTTAAGTACATTTTTTGAGAATTTGTACTTTTATTTTATATTTTTCTTTCCGTGAATTTTTACTTTTACTTCGTTTCATTTTTGAGGCAAAAAATCGTACTTTTTATCCGCTACATTAAAATTAGAGCTTCGTTACTCGCTACATTTTCCGCGCAAAATATACGATAAATGCCGGCTTTATCCCGTTTATAAAGTCATCGTCTTCCCTCGGTCATTCACACCCACACAGAGAAGCGTCCGTGCTGCGCCGCCTCTCTCTCTCTTTCTGTCTCTGTCTCTCTCTCTCCCTCTCTCTCTCGCTCGCACTCACACACGTGTGTGTGTCGGCATTTTGGACCAGCTCGTCATCACAGCTTTCTGTGTTGTAGAACACAAACACAGATCGTTTCGGGAAAGTTACACGACTGACCCACGCAGGTGATGGCAATATAATAATAAGACAAGTCCTGCCGTGGACTGCACGAAAAACTATATCCTCGGTATCCAGGCTGCTTAGATCTGCGCTGTGACGAAAACGGAGTCATCTAGTAGAAGAGTTGTGATATTCAGGGAAAACTCGCGCCAACCCAACCATAGACTCCAACAATGCATTACATAATTCCCGGTTGTCAGTATTTCTCAATGACTCTATGTATGATATGAGTCTCTGATGAAAATGCAGGTCGAACCGGGCGCTAGTTAAAATCATTAAATTGTTTCAGCTTTCTTCATCTAAGTGTTTTAAAAATGTCATCAACATTTGCCCAGTGCACAGCCTACTGCAGCCTGTGCAGTCCTTGCTACTGAAATGAACCGATTATTTATAAAGAGAACATCCTATCACTGAACATAGGCTACATCTTGGGGGTGACAAAATCACAGCTTGTCCTAAGAGTATAGTGGGTGAGGTGTGAAGGGCTAATAGGCCTATGGTGTCTGTTTTGTTTAACAATAGCTTTCCCAATTCAGGGACCTCTACTAATATGCATTTGACTGGACTGTACACAAGCATTGTCCTAACACAGACATTAAATGCCATTGATGAATGGCCAATTAGTATAACCAAATATTTAAAGCACAGTTTTGAGTATGAAGTGTAACATGTAAATTTTGAAGGCGAACATTAAAGACAAATTAAGGAGTGGGGACAGAAATGGCTCTAAATATCATTTTGTATGATGATAATGATAAGAGCGCCCCTCACTTCTGGGTATGGGGTTTTATGCATATTCTGTAGGGGTTCTGTAATTTAATGCCATTGGTGTAGACAGTGGTGTACACTATTTCTAAGTTTTTTGTAGAAAAAAGCGTCTTGTACTTTTTACTTGTACTTTTGTACTTAAGTACATTTTAACACCCTGTACTTTTGATACTTAAGTACATTTAATTTGAGGTACTTTTATACTTTTACTTAAGTAATTGTCTTAATGGGCACTTTGTACTTTTACTTAAGTAACTTTCAAGTGGAAAATCTGTACTTTTACTTAAGTAATATATTTTTGTACTTTTTCCACCTCTGTTTTCAATGATGAAATGCTGTTGGTTTAGTGGTGACACAGCTGTAGTTAGTTGGTAGCAGCAGTAGTGTTTCAAATCATTTTAAATATAAGCACTTTAATTTGAAATAACTTGGGTGGTTTTGCATGCCATCAGCATTTAGGGGGGCATTGCCCCCCCATGCCCATGCCTAGATCCGCCCCTGATTCACTGTCCACATCTTGGCCCAATTGGACTGTGCATATGTCATTAACTATGCCGTTTTCAATTACTTCAGGTTACAAATAATACGGTGTGCAGACAATAGCTTGCTTGAAACAGATTTATTGATTTACCAGATCGTTGCTCAACACATAATAATAGGTCCTGTGAATGGTCCGTTCTATTTAACACTTGAGGGTCTTTCTGATCCATTTTGACATTTTGAAGCTGATGATCTTTGCCTGCGAAGCTCTCAGAATGTTAGTTGAGGAAAAACGGAAGAATGGGTTAGGGCAGCATGCATAAAGCTAAAGGTCTGACTCAGAGAGTTTTCTGTCTTCAATGATGAATTGCTGTTGGTTTAGTGGTGACACAGCTGTAGCAGTAGTAGTGCTTCAAATCATTTTAATTATGCACTTCAATTTGAAATATCTTTAAAATTTGGGT
>CM076987.1:37727323-37780893 GCA_039105355.1 Benthosema pterotum
GCCTGCATGGCCTAGCCTTGTCTTGCTTGCTGTGCGGATAAATTAGCTTCAAACCTAGTCTTTTGTAGGAAGACAACTACTGTATCCCACAATCTCTGAATGCTATGTGTAGAACTACAAACTGTCTCAGCATGCTATCAAGTCAAGTGAGTGGAGATTTCATGCTATGCATCATACGTATAGTTTAAAAGGACCCCTGACTAATGAGACAAATATCACTTAAAACATTATCTGGCCGTATATTAACTAAAATAAACAAATAAAAACAGCAGTGCCATTGGCATCGTTCATAATCATAAACAAGATATTTCACTCAAAAGGAACTTGCTCCTGTCCTGCTCCCGGACAAAACTCTTTGGACAAAAATTTTGTCCTAATCGTACGATGTAGAGTCCAGCGGAAGTTGCGGTATTACAAATCGGTTTACTTTTCTCAAGAGCACCTCGGTCATCTGCTGCACTGATTTAATATTTTATTAAAACCTATAGCAAAAATCGGTGATGCTGTATTTATTAATAATGCCACTGTTGAAAATGTTTACTGGAATAAATCAGGCAATAGAGGGACCACCTCCATACACTGCAGCCAGTTTTAATATTTTAGCATGCTCTCCTGGTAGGAAAAAAGTAGAAGAATTTCAGAGTATCGGTATGGTAGATTGGTAGAGTCTACCGGTACTCTAAACATCTGCTAATAACTATAGTATGTCTTTGCACAGTTCCTCATGGTCATGCAGCTGTCAAACTGAGCTACATGGCCTCAAGTTCTCTTGACATGGTGCCATATCCAATGCCAACTAGCATTGCCTACTGTAGATTCGTAACAGCAAAATGTTCCTCCTTTAGGTCCACCACGAAGGTCTCCTGCTAAAATATAAATGGGCCAGCAGGGACCATCCAGAAGCAAAGATTTGCATAAAAAATAATTAATATGCAAATATCATAACACATTTGCATATTATGTATAGTTCAAGGTTTTTATTTGTCACTTGGTCAGTTATGTCAGACATATACAGGATGAAATAATGTATCCATGTTTCCCTCAGATGCATTAAGACAATAGACATGGAATAAGAATAAGGACCAATATAAACAATACACAAACAACAAGTGACATAGTATGTTTACACAGCTTGAGGTGAAGGTGCTAAGCTACAACCAGGTAATATTATAAAGAGAAGAGGCAAGTAGTGAAAGTTAAACAAGACAGGAACTAGACAGGACATAATAAATGTATATATATATATATAATATATATATATATATATATATATATATATATATATATATATAAATATATATATATATATATGTATATATATATATATATAGTTTTTCCAAAAAGCCTAGCCCAAAAAAGGGCTATTTAGAGGCATGTGTGTAGCATGAAATTGTTCGTATAGTTACAATTAAAAGTCTCATTGCTCATATTTTAATAGAAATAATCGGTATTTCACGATATTCGTATTCAATATTTTTTTATAGACCCAACGATTTACTTACTCGATATGATTTCGAATATCGCGATAAACGGTAATTACCGGTAATTCCCAAGACTAACTACAACTATAGAATACTACAACTAAAACTATACATTTAACGTACTATAAGATACTACAACTATGCACGACTATACTAACAGCTAAGCTATGACAACTATGACAGAGTATAGGGTTATTACTGTACATGTGCAAGAGATGGCAACCACACTAATAATACAACCACACTAATAATAATATAATATAATACCGAACTGGGCTATCCTCTTGCACCAGTTTGGTATTATTATAATATTATTATTAGTGTGGTTGCCATAGGCAACCAGACTATTGTTATTGTGCCACTTTCTTCTTCTTGTTCTAGACACCTTTTGTTCTTCTAAACAGGGGTTTTCACAGGTGGTCCGGGGACCACCAGTGGTCCTTGAGAGGGTTCCAGGTGGTCCCCAGGCTAAATGATGGAAAGTCGGTTAACCAGATGTAAACTCTTGAGAATGTAAAAATGAAACCAAATGGACCCTTGCGGGTCCATTTGGTTGCATTTTCACACCCTCAAGAGTTAAAATATTCATCATCTGAATTAGCACTATTTAATTAAGAAGTCACACACAGTTTGTTTTCCAATCCAGCCTGGAATTGTGAACAAAACCAAAATAATTCTTCAGTTTTTAGGTCTTTGGGGTGAAAATGTCATCAAATGGTGGTCCGTGGGTCAAATTCTGAATAAATGGTGGTCCCTGGTGTCAAAAAGGTTGAAAACCCCTGTTCTAAAGTAACCTTTCTTTCACCTCCAGGAGGTAATACTCATGACACCACTTTTAATTACGCCACCATTATATCATCACCTCAATTGAAAAAGTGCCTAGATAACAAAAGTCTGGTTGCCTCGCCAACTCCTATTGGCTAGCCAATACAATTTGTCACAAGGGCATGAGGGAAACCACACTCTGCAATTTTAACACAAATTGCATCGCTCTAGCTATTATTATTATATCTTTATTTTAAAATGTATACATTATGGGCTCCATTTTCATTACATCCTAAACCCTTTATCCCAAATCCCTTATTTCGTTTTACTATTTTTGAAAAACTTTTTGGAATATTTCAACATTCAATCAATCAATCAATCTATTAGCACGTTGTGAGCTTGTAGACTGGCCATTTGAACGACTGAGAAATGTTTTTTTCAAATAGTTTAAAAAGGCAAAGAAGTTAAGGGATAAGGGGGTTAGCGGTAACAAAAATGGAGCCCTATATGTACACAAATTCATATATCTTTATGCAGGGAATGTGTGTTGTTTTGCAGGATATACCCAACCAATCCTTATAACTTTGCCATATAGCATTGGCAAAGCAGAACCGCCTCTGTATACCCTTGATTGTTCTGTCATGCCCTGGCCTGCCTCAAAGACGATGGCATGCACCCCAGATTAAAAACAACAGCAACAACAACAACAAAAGTTCTTTACTTGCTCACCAAGCAGGAGAGAGAGACCATTGGGAACAAATCACCTGTACAGAGACTACATAACCACCATCACTGTGTCTCCAACCAAAAAGAACCAATTCATTCCTTGTATTGATCCAAGCTCTGAGTATATACCTTTAGTCAAAGAGCTGCCAGCAGGGGCGGATGTAATATTTTCCAATTGGGGGGGCAGGAGAAAATGATATGCGGTGCTTTCATCGCCCGTGTCGCTTCGCGCCACGGGCGATGAAGCCGCACCCATACCATTTCCGGTTACAGTGCTTATATTAGGCAAGGATATAGCATTGATAATAACGTCAGTTGTTGTTGTTGAAGTTTGCAACAGACACGCAGCATGGATAAAGCTAAAGGTCTGACTCAGAGAGTTTTCTGTTTTCAATGATAGTACAGCAGATTAACTCATTTTTTTCATACGATACTTCACTTTGGTATAGAAGCGTGAAAATTGGCACAGATACTCTCCAAGGTCTACTCTTTAGGAAAAAGGCGCGTGCCACTCAAAATTCCAAGATGGCGGCCCCAAAATCCAAAATGTCCGCCCAAAAATGTGGTTTTTTCCTTCATAACTTGAAATGCATTGATTTTACACCCCATAAATGTATTGAACATTAATACAAAGTTGGCCATTACGGACGGTTTGGCACAAGAACATGTCTGTATCACTTACGGCTCTTGAGATACAGCATATAGGTACTTTCACACAGATTGAGGAGAGCAAGACATTTGTAACATTGATTCTTAAGTGAATCAAATGGTGATACAGGCATGAAAATTGGTACACACACTCTTCAAACCCCACTATTTCTAAAGGTACTGCGTGCCCTGCAAAATTCCAAGATGGCAGCCCCCAAATCCAAGATGTCCGTCCAAAAATGTGGTTTTTCCTTCATAAGTCGAAATACAAAGCTTTTAAGCCCCATAAATGTATGAGCGTTAATATAAAGTTAGGCATTACGGACATTTTGATACCAAGTACATGTCTCTATGTGCTACGGTTCTTGAGTTACAACATATACGTAGTGATGAGGCACCATAAGTGTAACATTTTGGCACATTTCCCCTCTTAAACTCAAAGATCCCTTTATCACCATATCTTCTATTTTCAGGAAATGGACCTACATGTATCTGCTATCATAAACCACTTCAGGTTTTTCAATTGATGAAACAGGTCGGGAGTTATTAAGCCGATCGCGAAGGCTGTTTCAGTGCTAAATTTGCTGCGTACATTCTGCGAATATAAGCCACCCAGAAATGTCTGTCTGTGCATCTGTCCTTCACAATAAGTGTATATGTGAAGTGGACGCACCAAGTGCACCATGTGTCATACTATAACTGTATAATGTGCTAAAATGCGTAATAGTGTAATATATGCAATAGTGTAATAGAGCTAATGGTGTAATATATGCAGTATATAGCGGTATACTGTAATAGGGTAATGTATGTAATAAGTGTCACAGTGCAACATGTGTAATAGTGTAATAGGTTAATATGTGTAATAGTGCCAGTGTAATATGTGTAATAGTGTAATAGGGTAATATGTGTAATAGTGTCATAGTCTAACATGTGTAATAGTGTCATAGGGTAATATGTGTAATAGTGTCATAGTGTAACATGTGTAATAGGGTAATAAGTGTAATAGTGTAATATTTTGCATTAGGGTAATAGTGTAATAGGAATATGTGTAATAGTGTCAAAGTGTAATATGTGTAATAGGGTGTCATGTGTAATAGTGGCATAGTGTAACATGTGTAATAGATAATAGGGTAATGTATGTAATAGTGTCATAGTGTAAACATGTGTAATAGTGTAATAGGTTTATATGTGTAATAGTGGCATAGTGTAACATGTGTAATAGTGTAATAGGTTGATATGTGTAATATTGGCATAGTGTAACATGTGTAATACTGGCATAGTGTAACATGTGTAATAGCATAATAGGGTAATGTGTGTAATAGTGTAACATGTGTAATAGTGTAATAGGTTGATATGTGTAATAGTGGCATAGTGTAACATGTGTAATAGCATAATAGGGTAATATGTGTAATAGTGTCATATTGTAACATGTGTAATAGGGCAATAGTGTAATATATGCAATAGTGTAATGTTTGTGCATTATGGTAATAGTGTAAGAGTGTAATATATTACTGTAATATTGGTATAGCATAATAGCGTAATATGTGTAATTGTGACATGTGTAATAGGCAAATATGTGTATCATGTGTAATGGTGTAATAGGACAATTACACTAGACCACTATTCCATATATTACACTATTACACAGTACACAGTACAGATTGTACACAGATTACACTATTACACATATTAGCCTATTACACTATTACACTAGTAGCCTATTGTACATACATTATGCTATTGCACGTATTAGCCTATTACACTATTACACAAATTACCCTATTACAGTATTACACGTTACACTACGACACTATTACACATATTACCCTATTACACATGTTACACTATGACACTATTACACATATTACCCTATTACACATGTTACACTATGACACTATTACACATATTACCCTATTACACTATTACACATATTACCCTATTACAGTATTACACATTACACTACGACACTATTACACATACCCTATTACACATGTTTACACTATGACACTATTACACATATTACCCTATTACCCTATTACACATGTTACACTATGACACTATTACACATATTACCCTATTACCCTATTACACATTTTACCCTATGACACTATTACACATATTACCCTATTACCCTATTACACATGTTACACTATGACACTATTACACATATTACCCTATTACACTATTACACATTTTACCCTAATACAGTATTACACGTTACACTACGACACTATTACATATATTACCCTATTACAGTATACCGCTATATACTGCATATCTTACACTATTATCTCTATTACACTATTAAACTATTGCATATATTACACTATTACGCCTTTTAGCACAATATACCATTATACTATGACACATGCTACACTTGGTGCGTCCGCTTCACATATACACTTATTGTGAAGGACAGATGCACAGACAGACATTTCTGGGTGCTTATATTCGCAAAATGTACGCAGCAATTTTAGCACTGAAACAGCCCTTCACAATTGGCTTAATAACTACCGACCCGTTTCATCAATTGAAAAACTGAAGTGGTTTATGATAGCAGATACATGTAGGTCCATTTCCTGAAAATAGAAGAAATGCTTATAAAGGAATCTTTGAGTTAAAGAGTGAAACATGCCAAAATGTTACACTTATGGTGCCACATCACTATGTATATGTTGTAACTCAAGAACCGTACTACATACAGACATGTACTTGGTATCAAAATGTCCGTAATGCCTGACTTTATATTAACGCTCAATACATTTATGGGGCTTAAAAGCTTTGTATTTCGAGTTATGAAGGAAAAACCACATTTTTGGACGGACATCTTGGATTTTGGGGGCTGCCATCTTGAAAATTTTGCAGGGCACGCAGTACTTTTAGAAATAGTGGGGTTTGAAGAGTGTGTGTACCAATTTTCATGCCTGTATCACCATTTGATTCACTTAAGAATCAATGTTACAAATGTCTTGCTCTCCTCAATCTGTGAAAGTACCTATATGCTGTATCTCAAGAGCCGTAAGTGATACAGACACGTTCTTGGTGCCAAACCGTCCGTAATGGCCAACTTTGTATTAATGTTCAATACATTTATGGGGTGTAAAATCAATGCATTTCAAGTTATGAAGGAAAAACCACATTTTTGGGCGGACATTTTGGATTTTGGGGCCGCCATCTTGGAATTTTGAGTGGCACGCACCTTTTTCCTAAAGAGTAGACCTTGGAGAGTATCTGTGCCAATTTTCATGCTTCTATACCAAAGTGAAGTATCGTTTCACTAATCTGCTCTACTATGATGAAATGCTGTTGGTTTAGTGATGACACAGCTGTAGTTAGTTAGTAGCAGTAGTAGTGTTTCACATCATTTTAAATAGAAGCACTTTAATTTGTCTTTGGTTGTTTTGCATGCCATCGTGTTTGGTGGGGCAGAGTGGGCATTTAGGGGGGCATTACCCCCCCATGCCCATGCCTAGATCCACCCCTGGCTGCCAGTGACACAGTCTCAATTTGTAACCATTTTAGGTGGTGCTTTTCGTATGTTTTGTTCATTCGTCATCTCTATTATGGTCTGTCTATTCTTCCCTCTCTCTCTCTCCCCATTGTGTTGAATCCCTGCCCTGTACTCTCCATCTCTTCCTCGGCTCTATGCAGTAGCAGGGGCGGATCTAGGCATGGGTATGGGGGGCATGCAAAATGATGGCAAAATGATGGCATGCAAAACAACCCAAGATATTTCAAATTAAAGTGCTTATATTTAAAATTTAAAATGATTTGAAACACTACTACTGCTACTAACTACAGCTGTGTCACCACTAAACCAACAGACCTTTAGCTTTATGCATGCTGCGTGTCTGTTGCAACTTCAACAACTGATGTTATTATTGATGCTTTACTTGACTAATAAAAGTCCTGTAACCGAAAATGGTATGGGTGCGACTTCGCGCCACGGGCGATGAAGTTGCCCCCCTACCATTTTCTCCTGACCCCCCAATTGGGAAATGTTACATCCGTCTCTATGCAGTAGTAGAATAGGCAGTGCATATGGGCCTGGATACACAGGGCGCTAAATTGGTTTTCTGGTTTTCTTCCATGCACAGTGTTTGTGTGTTTGTCAGACCAACGCAAGCAGAGAATAGAGAAGAGGACGGGTCAGATCTAATTGTAGGCGTAGCTGGAGTACCTTTTTATTGCACCAGAGATCCATCATAAACTACAAGCCACTTGTTCATCGTTGATAGAGCATTAAGAGTCCAAATGAATCCAAATAGACCCTTTACCGGACCCGTTATAGCAGCCCATTTGGTTCTATTTGCATTGTATACCTGTCTGTCACCCATAGAGTTACCAATTAATTGTGTATAGCCTTTGTATATCCAGGCTTTATTGTACCCCGTTTTATTTAGCATGGGTGCTGCATAGAAACCCCTTAATCTTTCACCCATGATAGCAGATCTACAAGCTCACAAGTAGAGTTTAACTGCTTATTTGAGGGGCAGGAGTATGGCCACGTGTGGGTCAAGTTGGAAAATGCCTTGCCAACCGGGTTACCAAATTATTCAATTCAGTCAACCCCCTGGGTTGACTGAATGTGCGTACGTAGCAC
Source organism: Benthosema pterotum (assembly GCA_039105355.1). NCBI lineage: Eukaryota > Metazoa > Chordata > Actinopteri > Myctophiformes > Myctophidae > Benthosema > Benthosema pterotum. The sequence goes on from CM076987.1 coordinate 37,735,547, forward strand.
AGCAGTGGAGGGATAGCGGATGACGACACATCGGTGAGATCAATTCAGCTCTACCGGCCTGTCTGAGCGAGTCCCCGCCCCTCTAGGCCGAATTAATTTCAGGTTAGGCCAGGCTATTTCAGAGCAGACAGCTATACTGCTATTTTTGATGGACTTTACCTCACTCAGCAACCCTATTGCACTCAGATAAACAAAATATTATATTATTAGACTCCTGCCTATTAGACTCCTACCCATAGCTTTAGTCTGGTAGTGACAATAAGTGGTTAATTAACGCTGCAATGAAACAATGGTTTCATAGTAGAACTTTTACCCAGCAGGACAGACTTGTTGTCAAATAACACTTGATAAGAAGGGACATTATGTCCATTGTTATCAAGTGTTGATTTACTGTTTGGATTAAATTAAGAAGGGACATTATGTCCATTGTTATCAAGTGTTGATTTACTGTTTGGATTAAATGCAGTATAAGATGGGGCTGGTGTACCAGTGGTGTTGTAGAAAATACTTTAGTGTGTAGAATTACTTAAAGGTATATAGTAAGTGATTTGGAAAAATCCTCCCGTCACCCCAGCTAGCATGAGTGTGTGCACATGCACACACTCTACAGTGTAGTGAGGGGAAGTGCAACACAGGCCAATAGCATAGGCCTATACACCACTCATCCTGATTGGACGCAAAGCTTTTCTCCCAAAGCCAAACTGAAACTAGTTTTTTTTTTTTTTTTTTAACTCTGGGCTCACAGGGGACAGGGAACTACTTACTGTACTTACTCTGTAGAAGAGAGGATTAACTAAAAAAGAAAATATTTGAACAAAGTGAAATCACTGAATATACTTTTAAAGCAGGCAAAACACAGTAAGAGGCAGGATGAAGACGCCCCATTTCTCTATCTGGGATGATAGAAGATGTCATCATCGGTATGTTGTCAGAGCTCCACAGCTCTAGGCAGGCAGACCAGTGCATCAGATATGAGTAACATATCAGCATCACAATAATCAGCACCATTCTGGGCAGGAATCCATTGAGTGTTTACCCTTCCTTTTTTTGGATTCCGTATTACAGTATTCAAAACAATATTTTATTTTATGCTGTAAAATATATATTTTTCGGTTTTGCAGAATATATTTCAGGCCTAAATGGGTCACAGAGAAGTGTATCATTCTTTTTAGTGGTTGGCAATGGTTAAAGTACAGGTCAGGCACACATGGCAATACAGTGTAGAATAGTTGCTAGTAGATTACTGTACTATCATTGCCAGAACAAGTTGGTTTTTTTAGGTAATAGCTAAATGAGTATCATTATCTGAAGAATCGATTACAACCATGTATAACAATAATAATTAAATCATACATCTAGCATTCCTATTTTAAGCATTATAATAAGACAATTACCACTCTACACACATGCCATGTCACATCGCATTGCGAGCTGTGGATTTGCTATTTTTTTGGAGGGAAGAAAAAAAAAACATAAATACAGTATATAGTGGTGTCATTTCATGGTAAATGCAACATTTTACAATGTGTATTATACATATTTACCTCTTCATCTACAGATAGCAGAGGAAAACATACTCGTTTGCTATTTAGAATTGCCGTGTTAGAATTTCGTCCCCTTTCACACTAACATCCGGGGAAGTTAGTGTCAAAGTGTCTGCCTCCTGAGCAGCATTGTTGGAGAATGTTTCATAAAGGTAGAGTTGGAGCTTTGTGCGGATGCGGCATCTGGATGTGATTATTGGACTGGCCAGACTTCCGTGAAGCTGTGTGGTGGTGACTTGGGGAGGAGTTGGTTCTGTTTTATGATCCGCAGGGCCTGTAGTGTGTTTCCAGTCTGCAACTCTACATAAGCTCCCAGCAGGATGGCTTCGGGAGGAATCTCCTTCGGCTCCGCCATGGAGGCGGCCTGGTGCAGGCACCTGCGAGCCTTCTCATACTCACAGCGCAAACTGTAAGCGCTGCCTAGGTTGAACAGCAACATGGCTCGGGCCGAGCTTACACTGCTGGGATAACACAGAGGGGTTCCCCTCCCTGAAGACTCAAGAGAATCGCCCCCTTTGTCCCATCCTTGATCGCTCGTCAGTGTCACGTCCGTGACGTTTTCAGGATTGAGGTGGGTGATGGCGTCCGAGATCATATCCAGGGAAATGAGTGCCTCAGCGGCATAAAGGTGACTCAGAAACTTGAGGGACCCCGAGACATTAGGTTGTTGATGGAGCTTTTCTGCATGTTTCAGGGCCATGTGGTTATCCCCCAGTGCTAAAGCCACGTACGCACTACAGGCCAGTATTGAACACCGGATGTTCTCTACTTCTTGCGGTCTCAGAGATGATGACGGGGCTGCACACAGGAACTTATCCGCCTCCTGGTCTATTCCATTAGGGTGATTGCTGTACTCACTTCTGCCGCCCTCCGTGCTCCTCGATTGACCTTTGAAGATGTTTCCAGCCTCGGTTTCCTTGTGTTGGGAAAGGAGATGTAGAGCATTTCGCAGACAGACGGCCGCAAACTCCATGCTCGCCACTGGTACGGCTGCTGACTGGCCCTCACTAGAAGCATTATTTTGGGTAGTCTGTGAGGCAGTGCAATTACTTGGCGGACCCTTGTTTTGTTGTCCTGTAGCCACCTGGTTTGTGGCAATGCAGCACTCCGCCAGCCGTAACCACAGCCGAGGGTTCGAGGGGTAAACCTCTACTGCTGCGTTTAGACACGCAAACGCTGGCTGGGGCCTTCCAATATGTAATAGCTGAATACCACAATTATACAGCAGCTCATAGCGCTTGTTGGAAACTAGGGCACACATAGGGATACCTTCAAAAGTCTCAGACTGTCCATTGCCGCCACTTGCCCCTAGCTGTGCCCTAGCATGGTCGTTCTCTTCCAGGGCCCTTTTGAAGTAGAACATGCCTAGGTTGTGTTTTCTCATTGCAAAATGTATACAGCCCAGATTGTTCCAGAACATACATTGTATAGACTCACCGGTTGTCGCGGCCACAGGATATTCTGCAACGTTGGAGCTCTTGAGCAGCTTCACTGCTTCTCTGTAGTTTCCTCTCAGGTACTCAAAGTAACTCTTCAGGAAGAGAGAAGGTGCAGAATTCCCTGCCGTGTTCATCACACATTCGATCTCCCTTTTACACTCCTTTGACGATTTAAATTGAATGTAGGCTCGCATTTTATAGTGGTGTATTTTTGATTTGACCGGTTCCAGCACAACCCTACGCTCATCTTCTGATTTGACCGTTTTCATCACAGCCATGCTCTCATCTCTGCAAGCGTTCTCCAGCGGAACCAAGTGATAGAAAGCTTCCTTAGGTTGGTTGGTCAGCAAGCACAGGTCTGCCAGCAGGAAACAAACGGCCTGAGAAAACCTCTCAAGTGGGTCCACGGTAAACTGGGCAAGATCTTTCCCAATGGATATTGCGGCAGAGTACTGCTGTGTGTAATAATGGATGATGGCTAAATTGAAGTTTAGAAACCTCTTTTCCATGTCACCCAAACCGCTCGCGCCTTCCGCTAACATTGTGCGGACCTGGTTTTTAATTGTCATAAGACGCTGCTTCAAAGTCAAAGTGGTACTTTGGCCGCTTTTGTAAAACTCCGCGATAGCTTTATTCATTTCAATCTTGTAGTCCTCCTCTCTTTTGAGCCCCTGCAGGGCTTCAAGGTGTTTCAGACAATCGTCATATTTCCCAACTGTGAAAGCTTCATACGCACTTGTAGCAATTTCCACCTCTGTCTCTTTTTGGTCTGGATTGTCTGTCATCTCCGGGTCCTTTCTTCTGGAGGAAGAGTTACCAGGCTTTGCATTATTTTGGTCTGCATTGTCTGTCATCTCGGAATCCTTCCTTCCGGGGGAAGGGTTACCAGGCATTGCCTCATTTTGGTCTATATTGTCTGCCACCTCTGGGCCCTTTCTCATGGGGAGAGAGTTACTGGGCTTTGCCTCACTCTGGTCTGTATTGTCTGTCATTTCCGGGTCGCTTCCTAATGATCCATAGGAGTGAATCAAACATACATTGAATGGACTCGTGAGGCAATAAAGTAGTGTAACAGTATGTGCTCATTGTGACGTCATAAGTTTGTATGTACAACATAAATTGCAATGTGTACGAATAATGTTACAGAGGACATTTGGAGCAAGGTATATTGAATACATCTGTTACCGTGACAAACCGCTCGGCACTGAGAAACAAATCCTGACAGCACGTTTTAACGGCTGCCGACGGAAAACCAGGCTAGCCTAAACCACCCAAGTATCGGACGAAAACCTCAATTATATTTATCTTTTTGGCCGACAATGCCCCGCCCACTTTTCCAGTTCACGAAACATCGTCTGCCCATTGCCGCCTCTGTTACTAGGCTGTAATTACGTAATTGCATAACGTCACGCTGATGTCATATTTACCATCAGGTATTGATGTCATGCCGATGAATTACATTAAACAAACAGAGCACGATGTTTGAAATGAAGAGATGTGCCCCTCACTTCACACAAGTGTGATTTCCACCAATAGGATATAGGCCTATCATAGGATATATAATAGGATATTGAGAGTGTAAAAATGAAACCAAATGGAGAATGCAGGTCCATTTGGTTTTATTTTTACACTCTCAAGAGTTAAAATATTCATCTGAATTATGAATTACCCCAAATCTACACAACTAGAGATCTAGGTTTGGCTGTTATGCTTCCGAAATCCATCCTGGAATTGCAGATAATAAAAAAAACAGAGGAAAGAGAGGTTTTGGGTCTGTGGGGCTAAAATGTCATCAAACGGTGGTCCGTGGCTCAAATACTGAATAAATGTTGGGCCCTGGTATGAAAAAGGTTGAAAACCACTGTGCTGCGACTATTTTAAAAATAAATAAAAACTGTTAATGAAATTCCACGGTCCTCTCACGTATTCAGAGGACAATATCAGTCACCAGAAAAAAAAAGATGAGTTATTTTTGAATAATCTGTCATGGTTAAAATGGAGTTTTAATTTATAATGGGTTTCTATGGAAGGAGCTGGAGGCGCTAAAATGAAATGAATGGTGTGTTCACATGAGACTGAGTAGACCATAAAATGACCAAAAGTTTTTTTTAAAAAGTGAAATACCCCTTTAACTTGTTACTCTATCAACTGAACTGTCTGTCACTCTGACGCTCCGCCCAGCAGACAACGGGGCCTCCCTTGCGATTGGCCGGCGGCGAGCGGCGTAAGCGTCCGCGCGGGCCAATCACGGCGCACGCTCGTCACGTCACGTCCAGAGCCATCTAGTAGAAGAGTTGCGACATTGAGGGGTCAGGAAGCAGCCTGGTCACGTGGCTCATGTACTCACACGAGCCCATAGGCTTCAATGCATTCAGTAACTTCCGGCTGTCACTATTCATTGTCACTATCCAATAGAAGTCTATGTAGATGAGCCGCCATTTAACTGGCCCCGTGAAGTGAACGGAGTTGGCGTAACTCTGTCTTATTTCCAGGGCTCTGGTCACGTCACGGTTCCTCCAAACATGGCGGCTCTCTAACTTGTGTGCCGCTCGGAGGAGGAGGGAGTAAATAAACACTGGTGGTTGTTGTTGTTGTTTTTTCCTCGTACCACGTAAAGAAGAAGACAGCGCGGGGACCGTTGCGGGGGTCGCGGCGCTAGCGTCCTGGACTCGTCATGTCGACGGACGGAAGCAAGAAGCAGTTCTGGAAGCGGAACACGGCCAAGGTTCCCGGCAGGTCAGTGACGTGTTCCCGTTTAGCCACTAGCCAGTCAGAGCCCGTCCGAGTTCAGTTGCGACATTGAGGGGGTCGGAGCTCGCGCGAGCCGCCCATCGACTTCCGTTTGTCCCCCTTTCAATAGCAGTCAACGGAGAAGCCGCCATTGGACTGGCTCCGTGAAGTGAACGGAGTTTGCGTAACTCTTGTCTATACGCAAAAGCTCTGGTATTAGCCGCTGTTAGCTCCTCTCTCTCTCTCCCACTAAGATAGATTCTGACTACTGGGGGAAAACGCACCGAACTCGAACCCCCCTCGCCAGCACCGCTTGATTCCCGGACTATTCCTCCGCTTTACATGACAGCACCGCGCCATGTCGCGCGTCCTAACAACTCTTAAAACTCTCCAACCCACACAGACAGTGTTGTGTTTACGTTTCTCCCCCAGCGGGACTCGGGGAGGGAGGCTAACTGGCTAACAGTTTAGCGACTAGTGACAACTCACTGCGCTGTCACAACTCTACTTTATCCTCATTGCAATAATGCCTGTCATACAACACTAACAGTGCTTTCCCGAACTTTTTCCACTCCAAATGGACGTGGAAAATGATGAGCCTGCCATTTGAAATGGCAGGCAGGTATAAGAACCATTCCGTCGAACAGTATTTATTCAGCATTTGAGCCAAGGACCACCATTTAACGACATTTCCACCCCAAACTAAAGATTTGTTTTGCGGTTGTCCACAATTCCATCCTGGATTTCGCAGTGCAACAAAACAGTGTAGATTTCTTAATTAAGTGGTGCTAATTCAGGGGTCCATTGGCTTCATGGTTATGCTCTCAAAGAGTTACATCTAGTTAACCAACTTTCCATCATTTAGCCTGGGGACCACCTGGAATCCTCTCAGGGACCAGGGACTCAGGGAAAATAAATGTTAATTAAACTCTGAGAATGTACACATGAAACAATTGGTTCCTAACTATGGACCAGGGGTGGCAGTGGCTCAGGGGTAGTGCCACAGGATGGTAACCGCAAGGTTGCCGGTTCGAACCCATGCTCCCCCTGAGTTAATTGCTCCTGATGTGCTGGTTGGATTCCGACGCTAGTGTATTAATGTGTGTGTGTGTGAATGTGTTGCACAATCTATAAAGCACTTTGGATAAAGGCGCTATATAAATGGACCATTTACAATTTAACAATAACAATGTTTACTTCATCACCACTAGTCTTGGGCAATATACCGGTATTACCGTTTATCGCGATATTGGAAATCAATACCGAGTAATATCGTTGGGTCTGTGAAAAATATCGAATACCGAATATCGTCAAATACCGACATTATACTGTATTCTATTAAAATATGAGCAATGAGACTTAATTGTAACTATACAAACATTTTTCATGTTACACACATGCCTAAACTAGCCCTTATTTGGGCTAGGCTTTTTGGAAACAATGTATTTCCAACTCCAGTTTTTCCCTATTTAGGCTGCTTTAACAGCAGAGCGCTCAGTTTCTGACCCCTCAAAGTCGCAAATTCTGAGAACTAGATGACTGGTGGAGCGTTCCAACTCTGATTGCCGTCAATACCGATAATATCGAATATCGAGCTAATTAAGACATTATCAATACCGATATTAAAAAATCAATACCGCCCAAGACTCATCACCACACTTCTACTTCTATGCTTGGCTGTAAGCCTGTAACACTGGTGTTCGATTCTGGTGTAATAATAGTGATTCAGCTGGTATTGTAACAGTTATGACCTGGGTTGTTGTGTCTCAAGACTGATGACTGTTAGAGTTCCAGTGTTTTGTCCGGTTATGACTCAATTGGAACTGTGTCACTCATTTGGGGTGTTTTACCTGGTTGTACGGTCTGTAGCTTTAAGCATTGTCATTGCAAAGTACTCAGTCACTCAATTGGAGCTAATGTTGTTTCACAGAGTGAAAGTGTCTTAGGCCAAGGTGCCCCTTAGTTTGGAGACAGAGATGAAGCAGGGACCCCTACATATTGTATATGTAGCAATGTCAATAAGTTTATGAGGTTTTTCCTGTTATAGGTTTGTTATTATGAGGGGTCCTGGACCCCCTGTTGAAGATATTCAACAGGGGGTCATTATGGTAATGCCATTAGAACAATAAATATGAGTAAAGGTCATCAGATGACAACAAGTGAAGGCGCTGATCAGTGCACTTTTTCTGGCTGAGCAGAGCACTTTGACAAGTTTAGAATAGTTGAAGCTTTTGGAAAATGTACTTAAACTGTGGGCCACTTTTTATCAGCTGACCAAATGTGGCCGTAGTAGACAGACAAATGAGGGGATGTATGGCCAAGCTGATGGTTTTTCTATCATGGATGAAGGCCTTCTATGTCAACTGTGGATACACCCACTTTGGGCCTAAAAAGTAGGGGGACAGCTAGCCCTGAAATATGACTGTCATTATCATGACAGTGTTAGACACTTATTGCGCCCAAAATTAGGATAGCTGCGTGTCGCGTTGTTTAATAAAAAGCATTTTTACAAGAGCTCACTGTGCTACTTTTCTGGCTTGGGGTAAGATTGGTGAACACACAGATGCACACCAGGAGCACATCCCCCTATTAGTTTGTATCGGCAGTGCGGTCAGCATAAGTATATCGAACACACCCAATGTTCAGAGTGCCACGCTCCTCCCCGCCGTTAGGGGCGCATACAGTTGAAAGCCAATGGCGGAAGAAAAGCTAGGATGAAAATGCTTTTTATTAAACAATGTGGCACGCTGCAATCCTAATTTTGGGCGCAATAATTGTCTAACACCCATAGAAATATGTGTGGGTACTTTATATTTGAAAACGGAATGTCTATGTACACGTCATTCATGTAAATTTTGCGATCCGCCAAAAAACTGGATTAAGCTGCTGCATGACGCTCGTGAAGTATGAGTGTCATGCGATGCATCATGGCTAGGGGACATTTTGGTAGAGTATCGTATCTTGTGGACCAAGCAATGGGCTTGGTCCACAAGATACGATACTCTACCAAAATACCCTTGTACCTATCCAAATACTTCCTTAATGTCTGGCACAAACAAGGGACTTAATTCCTTCCGCTCATATGCCACCAAAATGTGGAATGCCCTACCAACAGTCATAAAGGCATGTGAATCCCTTGACTCCTTCAAAACCGCTCTCAAAGGGCACCTACAGATGGCTGCAATTCTAAACTGGCCTCTGTAAAACTAAAATGTATATAAAATCCCCCCACCCACCCGCCTCTCCTCATTGTACATTTCTCTTTTCCCTTTTTTACCCCCACTATGATTTTGCCTCCATGATTTGCTGCTTCTGATTTTACTGAAGTAGTTGTTTTGTATGTACGGTATTTGAATGCCTCAATGAAATGAACAAGTTGGCCACTATTGTAAACAAGTGTATGCTTAACTAGTGTGTCCAATCAGTTTTTCAGATTTGATGTAGTTGTACTTGAATTGTACTGTAATTCTCCAAGCTGTTATCAGTTTTGTAGCAGTGTGTACTTGACTTGTACTGTAACTCTCATCTCTGTTAATAAAAATTTCATTCATTCATTCATTCATTCATCAAGCATTATACTTGCATTCTGCTTGCGCAAGTAACAAGTAATGAGTGATATTGATGCTGTTTTAAACTACAGCTGTATGTGTGAAATACTGACATTAGAGATTCAGCAACTATGTGGCCTAAAGCGCCTGAAACCTTTACAAAAAAGCAGATAGACGTGAGCTTAGCTGCCTGTACATCTATACTGTTTGCCTGTCAGCACTTGAGCGGGTGCAGCTTGCCCTAACACAACTCACTTATTCATAACTTTGGGCACGGCACACCCACCCAAAGTTGCTGTGAATTCAGCTAAACCAACATGGCCATGGCATTGGAGATTCGGCAAAATAAGTCTGCTAAAAATCACACCCATATGAAGTGAGGGGTGCTGATTGTGAAGGTGGGGCCACCACCCTGACTAGAGAATGAGTAAGAGAAAGAAGATTAATGGTAAATTTGTATGTGTGTTTTTTTGTTGCTGAAATTCAGCCTGGTATTGTGGACAAAAAGCAAAAGAAGTCTTTAGTTTTGGGGTCTGTGGGGCTAAAATCTCATGGTGGTCCTTTGTGGCTCAAATTCTGAATAAATAGAGGGGCCTGGTTTTGAAGTAGTTGGTCTCACCTTTATCTTGAAATTAAATTAGTATTACACAGACTTTAGTTCAGCCTTTAGTCTTGGCCCTCCACAGTATTTTATGTATCTCATTTGGCCTCTTGGGAAAAATAATTGCGCACCCCTGCTGTAAATGGTGCATTTATATAGCTCCTTTATCCAAGGTGCTTTGCACTGCTTTCTTTGCATAGATAGTAGATCCCATTTACCCATTCACACACCAATGGCGCATGAAAACATGTAAGGTACTGACCAGCACATCAGTTGCAATTAGGGGTTGGGTGTCTTGCTCAGGGACACATCAACACTAATCCTGGGGGAACCCAGGTGAGAACAACTCCCACATGTTTAAAACCAACCTCAAAACCTGCATTTTCAGACTTGCATTGCATGCATAAATTCCATTTCACTAGTAAAAAAAAAAGTAAAAAAAAAATTGTTTTACTAGTTTTCCCAATAAAGTAGCTTTTATATTTGCGCTGTGTAACACAACTTTGAACACCTCGACAAACGCTTTAAATGTGTGTATTATTTTGAGGGGCACTAGCCTCTCCTATGCCCATCTTTCCCGGGTTTGTGCAAACACAAACATTGAGATAAAAGTGATTAGCGACGTCACAAATTGTGCTTGGGCCAGAATGGGATGTCATGCATGATGTCATGATGAGAGCCCCCTCTCACTTCACATGAGTGTGATCATTTTATTGATTTGTGTTTTGTTAGGGTGCAACAGAGAGCTTTTCAGGTAAAGCAGTGGTTTTCAACCCGTGGTCCGGTGACCACCAGTGGTCCTTGAGAGGGTTCCAGGTGGTCCCCAGCTAAATTGTTGGTTAACCAAATGTAACTCTTTGAGAGTGTAGACATGAAACCAAATGGACCCTTGCGGGTCCATTCGTTTCATGTTTGCGCTCTCGAGAGTTAAAATATTCATCATGTGAATTAGCCCAAAGTCTACAAAACTAGAGAATGTAGAAGATTAATAATGGTCATTTTTGTTTGTTTGTGTGTTTTGTTTCTCCAAATCCAGCCGGGGAATTGTGGACAAAAGCAAAAGAAATCTTTTAGTTCTGTGTCTGTGGGGCTAAAATGTCCTCAAATGGTGTTTCAAATTATGAAGAAATAGTGGGCCCTGGTGCCAAAAAGGTTGAAGACCACTGATGTAAAGCAACAAAACTCCCATTGAGCTCAGTTGACTGACTGTACGTGATCCTCTCTCCCTCTCTTCTTCCTGTTGTCTGTCTACCAGCATCCAACATGTGTACGGTGCCCAGCATCCACCCTTCGACCCCCTGCTCCATGCAAAGTAAGTGTCGTTTATAGTCTTGGGCGGTATTGATTTTAATATAGGTGAATGATAACACATTAACGTGTTAATTAGCTCAATATTCAATATTACCGGTATTGACCACTATATGGCAATTGAGTGCAATTAGAGTCGGACACGTTCCACCAGTCAAGTAGTTCTCACAATTGAGACATTGGGGGGTCAGAAACTGAGCGCTCTGCTGTTCAAGCAGCCTAAATAGGGAAGAACTGGAGTTGGAAATACGTTGTTTCCAAAAAGCCTAGCCGAAATGAGGGCTATTTTAGGCATGTGTGTAACATGAAAATTGTTTGTATAGTTACAATTAAGTCGCATTGCTCATATTTTAATAACATACAGTATAATGTCGGTATTTGACGATATTCAGTATTCAATATTTTTTATAGACGAGAAACGGTATTGGTATTGATTTTCCAATATTGCGATAAACGGTAATACCGGTATATTGCCCAAGACTAGTTATAGACGTTTACTATATTCTTTGTGTTGATCCTCTTGGCAGTGCTTTCCGTCCGTCCATTATCAGCTAATCTCCGGCACCGTTAATCGGTTCGATGCCATTTTTTTTACACACACGCTACCTAGAAGCCAACGATGAACCTCTGCCCCAACCTTCCCAGAACGGTCTTTTATAGTGTCACCTGCAAGCCGACTTTTGTAAATATCGCCTGTATTCTGTATTTTTACTGTATATGCTCTGTGATATTGGTCGGTTACATTTCAGATATCCTGGTAAATGGTAATACCTGTACATTGCCCAAGACACATACACTGTGCAGTACATTATCTTTATAACAGTGTGCTCAAGACGGGTATTTCCGATATTTCATCATAATATGCTTAGAAACGTTTGCAGGATTGGATTGTTTACAACTAAAAGCCTCGTCATCAACACAGCGTGCAATTTAAGTGAAATCCTTCACGCACTTTCCTACTAGGCAGAGGAATATTTCAGCCACTAGTTTACATTTGGTCTGGTGTGTCTCATAAGAGGGCTCTGAACACTTTAGACTTTAGAAATGCACCAACCAGTGACATCATCCTAAACCAGTTTCGTGGCTTAGAACATTTAATGGCTTCCACAACTTTCCAGGAACAAAAAAGCCTGCATTTTCTATTAGCTTGGATTCCCCATGGTAGGCGGGCTTCTGAACTGTCCACTGCCTTCCTCTGAAACTTAAAGTTAACTGGACAAAAAAGGTACCGTGTTATGAGAATTAGCGATTGGACCAACTGCACACTGAGGATAGGCTGAAAATCTGAAAAGTTGTCCTTTTATTAAAGGGGAATTCCACCCATTTTCAACATTTTACTATGTCATTGATGTGCCTTCAAAGTCTTGGGTGAACATGATGAAAAAGTTCCCCCATTCTGTGTTCCCAAGAAATGGAGGACTGAAGAAAACCACTAACAAGGTGAAACATCTCAATGACATCAATAAGTCTTTTCACCATGTTCATGGATTTCTTTAGACGCTTCTTTTTTTCTGAGAGCGTACAAATGCAACCAAATGAACCCTAACGGGTTCATTTGGTTGCATTTGTACGCTCTCAGAAAATAATGTTGAACATAGGTGGAATTCCTCTTTAGGCATATTGTTTGGTTAGTCAGTGCATAGTTGCTCTGCCCAGGTGACTGAATATCTTCCTTTACAGAGCTTCCACTATGGCTGAGTGGACAATGCCTAGTACATTATGTATGGCGTGCGACTAAAGTTCCTCCATTGTGGCATTGTTGGTGTTACACTTTCACTTCTTTTGTTACGAGGCCTGTGCTGTTCCGATTAAAGGAACTGAACCTTCCTGAAAATCTGGTTAATGCGATGCTCAAGCAGATGGCTTTTAAGGATATGAAAGCGTTGCTGCTTTTGAGTTGGGTTTCATTTTCATTTTGTGACTACTAGGCTATTGTAATAATTATACTGTTCCCAAAAAAACAGTCAAGTCATCACCCAGGTGTTTATCGCTAAGGTACAGTGCAAGTGCACTAAGCGGCCCACATTGGTGCTCAGATGCTCCCAAGTGGGCCTTAATCAAGAAACAGAAACAGTCATGCCTCTGTCCAGATCACAGACTCTGACATTTTCCATTGTTGGAAAAAAAGAACAAGACGAGTCAGCACCACAGGCATTTGTCAACCTAATGTGCTGTGTTGGCCGTGACTTTGAGGAGTAATGACAATTTGAGTTTTTCTACTGAATCGTTCAACCGTGCGGTTCACAAAAAAAAAAAAAAAAACACAGTTTGATTTAAATGAGTTCAGCGGCTGTGATGCTAATTGGGTGCGTTTTGCAGCGCAAAGGGCACATTATAACGAAACTTAATGCCGAGTTAAATGCTCCGAAATGACAAAATGTGACTCCTGAAGGTGTTGAAAATGGGTTGCTTGGACATTGTCTGAGTCCCGCCTCAGACAATGTCCCAGGGCCCATTACACATCAGTTTGTTAGTGCTGAACTGAAACAACAGAAACTTCACTAACTTCTGTTAGTATGCCCCCCTAAATGCCCAGACTGCCCCACCAAACAAGATGGCATGCAAAACAACGCAAGATATTTCAAATTAAATTGTTTATATTTAAAATGATTTGAAACACTAGTACTGCTACTAACTAACTACAGTTGTGGCACCACTAAACCAACAGCATTTCATCATTGAAAACAGAAAACTCTCCGAGTCAGACCTTTAGCTTCATGCATGCTGCGTGCCTGTTGCAACTTCAACAACAGCTGATGTTGTTATTGATGCTTTACCTGCCTAATATAAGTCCTGTAACAGAAAATGCTATGGGTGCGGCTTCATCGCCTCTGGTGCAACACATGGGCACCCTTTTTACAGGATTAATCTGTTAATTTGATTCATTTTTTATATATGTATATTTTTTAGATTCAAACAAACCACATCATTTTTTTTTCTACAATTCTTATTTTTTCCTTAATAATTGAGATATGCCGCCTAACCAAAAATACAACTATATATAGGCTAGGTGCTGTTGTTTATTATAAGTTATCTATTGGCAGTTATTGATTAGAAGTGACTTGATATTCTAGATAATTAAGTTCGACTGAACTACCATGGTTGGCTTATTTCTATAGACCTCATTGCTTGCTTGTTGCAACAGAATCTGGCACCGGCTAATGGCTATGATATGCTAGCTGGATTTGCGCTGTGTCTGTACCAGGGCTACAACTAACGATTATTTTCATAATAGATTCATTGGCCGATTATTTAACTGACCAACCATTTGTACACTCTCAGAAAAAACGGTCCTAAATGAAAGATCATTAACATGGTGAAAGATGACTTGATGATGTCATCAAGCTGTGTTTCACCATGGTAATGTTTTTTTGTTAATGTTAATGACATGACAGGGCTTGACACTAACACTTGCCCGCTTGCCCGGGGCAAGTAAAAAACATGGTCGGGCAAGTGAAGACTGCTACCAGGTTGCCCGATCGGGCAAGTATGCAACTTAGTTTGCAACACAACATATAATTGTCTTGAATGTGGTCATTGCGCTCTGCCTCTGTGTTCTTTCCCTGCTTTCTACAGTTGTATCTATCTCTCTCCCAGGTTCATTTGGTTCCAAACTATCATTTTGCTGTTGTCACAGATCCCTGAGTCCATGACTCTGTAGTAACCACTGATTTAAAAGTTGAATATTTACTGATTGTGACTTAAACAAAACAGTCTTCGACTTTGAAAGGAAATGTTTAAAGCACCAAAGTAGAATGCAAACTCAAATGCAAAATTTACAATATATTTTGGGGGCAAGTGACCATGACCTGAGGGCAAGTAGAACCCGACTTGCACTTGCCCGTTGGGCAAGTGCCTCGGAGACCTTAGTGTCAACCCCTGCACAGTAAAATGTTGCAAATGGGTGGAATTTGTTACACTTTACACTGGAAAAGCTATGGTTAAGTGGGAAAACGGGTAAACGGTTAGTTGAGAACTAATTGAACAATCGATTTGATTACGATTCATCGATTGATCGTTGCCTGGCTAGTGCACATAATCCGTTTCCCACAGCAATGATTTTTGCGTAACGCAAACTGCTGGGTGTCTTCCCACAACATGTACTCACGAAGACACACACACACACTCTCTCTCTCTCTCTCTCTCTCTCTCTCTCTCTCTCTCTCTCTCTCTCTCTCTCTCTTTTTCTTTTCCGTCTATCATTTCTGAGAAATGAGACATGGTTAGGGTTATAAAATGATTGCATTGCGCTTCATTTTGTTTACATACTGTACTGTATAGGTAGATTGCGTGTGTATGCGAGCGTGCATGCATGCACATGTCTATTTATAGCTTGTAAAGTGACGTTACGAAATGTTTCTACCTACGCACACAGACTGGTAGAGACAGAGCTTTCTTTATTTCTACCAGTCGGGCGGTGTGTGTGTGCGTGTGCGTGTGCACGTGCGTGGACAAGAGTAAATTCATTTCACTAGTCGCCACGGCAATGCATCGAACCACTGTACCTAGTGTCAAGCAGCTCTGTGCATATTGCTCTCCAATGGTCTTACACGCTTATTGGAATGTCCTGGCTGTGAAATGCATATTTTCACAAATACGACAAACAGAAAGGCACCAGAAAACCATAGTGGGATGAGTGATGTTTCTTTTTTTTGGAAACAAGCAACTAAAAACGGTCTGGTGTATTATTAAGACTGAGTAGACAAGTAAATGACCAGATTGATTACATATTTCACAACAATTTCATGAAGTCGAGTTGAGTCGTGACACGGCTGAGAGCTGCCATCTCTGGAAATTGTATTCGACCCGAACTCTGTCCAGCTGTTGATTTTATTATGTTTTGAGCCAAATAGTGCACACAAAGCATGTGATATTCTCTTACATTTTCAACAAGGCTCTTGCTTCCTATTGTTGGAATATTTTTTTTTAGTTCAGGCTGTTTCAGAGTTTAACTGCCTTTGAACAGGTTTGACAGCTATAAACTATTGCAGAATGGCCAATTTTCTTTACCTGGGTTACACACCTTCTGTTAGTTGTAGTTGAATCCTGTCAAACATGAACTAATGACTCACGTAAGCCTACTGGACCGGTATAATAATCTCCTTTTAGTAACAACACACTTGTCACATTGACACTCGTCCAGGCAGGTTGGCAATAGGTTGGGGCAGAGCCATAGAATACAAGTCTACGACAAAAGGGCTCACTTCATGGAACTAGGCTCTTGTACATTTTTTAGATTTCTATCCCTGGTTTGTCCCTATAATGGGATGCTTTGAAGTATATGGGCTTTTGCACCAGTACTGTCAGTAACACTAGTCAATAGTACACACAATGACATTCCCAGGCTGTTTTCTGCCCCCTCAATTTCGTAACTGTCTCACTCACTGGCTCTAGGTTTGGGTAAAGATTCAAAGGATCAGTGATGTCACTGTAATGTGGACCATTCAATTCCATTTTTTGTCAACATTTTTGATTATTATTCAAATCTTGATTCTGTATTTGACAGCTCAGTTAGTGTAAGTCGCTGCATACAGTATATCACTATCATTTACAGTGGATGATTAGAAAGAAAAGAGCACAAAAATGTCCATAACAAAATAATATTTCAAGTTTATAAATGAATTTGTGTTAGAGCTGGTGAAATATGTATTTGATCCCTAAGTCAGGTTGTGCTTTGGGATCAAATACTTATTTGATCCCTGCGGTACATGGCTGCGGCGAAGTTGCCCTGTACCCTTAGCAGAGAAACAGCCCCAAAGCATCATGTCTCCATCATGGATGGTGTTGTGAGGTTTGCATTCAGCAATTCTCTCCCTCCAAACACGACAAGTCAAATGGATGCCAAAGTGTCCTTGCTGGACACTGCAGGATTTCAATCCGTTATGGTGTACTGTGTTACCAATGGTTTTCTTGATGACTGTGGTCCCAGCTGCCTTCAAATCATTAACAACAACACCATCCCCACCGTCAGACCAGTGGTCCCCGAACCACTGGTTGAAAACCGATTTACCTCAATTGCTAGTTTAATTCAGGGCAATTCACTTCCCATATAAGCATGTCGAGCTAATGGAACATTTGTTACAGTTGTACTGCACACTGTTGAGTTGAATTAACTCTGGAACTGTACCAGTGTAGTCGTATTAATTAAAGTATCGGAGAGGTTATGTACACCTGAGCAAGACACTTAACCTTCATCTGATCCCGCCGCGCGTTGCTCGCTCTGAGCAAAGCCCACTGCTGGGCCAACAACGCAGACAAAGTAATTACCCCTGGGCTAGACTTCGAAATCCTTTTCTATTGCAACACTTCATTGTCTGATGGCTCTCGTGATTAGAGACCCATGCACTCCATTATGATGGATGACTTTGTACTTTGCCTGGTAGGTGGCCCTCCCGACTTTTTCATTGAATCTTTTGGCACCTGAAAATGCGAGCCAGGCCTTATCATCATCATCCACTGTCTGACCTCATTTATGCTCTTGTGGCTTTAATGGAAGCAAATCACAGGCTTTTATGTGGTTGTGGTACTTCCTTTGCTGGAGACGGAACAAGAGGACAAGAGGAATATATAAATGTATATATATATATATATATATATATATATATATATATATATATATATATATATATATATATATTATATATATATTATATATATATATACATACATACATACATACATACATACATACATACATACATACAGTGTTTGGCCCCCTTGAACTTTTTCAGGCTTCAAACATAATCATGAAGTGGAACAAAATGTATTGGATATTTCTGGATATTTCTTTAAAAAAGTTATTCAGCCCCCTTAAGTTTATATTTTGTAGTGCCACCTTTCGCTGCGATTAGAGCTGTAAGTCGCTTGAGGTATGTCTCTATTAGTTTTGCACAACAACAGACTGATATTTTTTGCCTATTCCTCCTTGCAAAACAGCTCGAGCTCAGTGAGGTTGGATGGAGAGCGTTTGTGAACAGCAGTTTTCAGTTCTTTCCACAGATTCTCGATTGGATTGAGGTCTGGACTTTGACTTGGCCATTCTAACACCTGGATATGTTTTTTTGTGAACCATTCCATTGTAGATTTTGCTTTATGTTTTGGATCATTGTCTTGTTGGAAGACTCTGTCCCAGTCTCAGGTCTGTTGTGGACTCCATCAGGTTTTCTTCCAGAATGGTCCTGTATTTGGCTCCATGTATATGTTGTTTATTTCTCACATGTACGCGTATGCATGCACACACAGATGCCACAGAGAAGCACAATATGAGCCAATTCGAGAATTCGACAGTGATCCTTTAATTACGTTAATGAGGGATTACTGCAGATAAGGTTAAATACAAAAAATGTTTGTAATTTCCCCCACAACTCCTGTAGTTGTTTTTAAAGTTTTTTTTTGTAAACAAGGAGGCTTGATAATATGGACTTGCCTCTGTCTTTTGTAACGATAAATCCTTTTCTCTGTGAAGAAAAAACATCACAAAACAAATAAGGCGGAAGAACAATTTCCTACCTATTCCCTCTGCAGTCTACTCTTCTCAAAACCCGTCTCTCTCTCTCTCTCTCTCTCTCTCTCTCGCCACAGCAAAAGGAATCGAGTTGAGTTTAATTGAATTTTCCTTTCATGTTGTAGCATCTCTCGGTCCCAGCGTGAAGGCAAGGAGCCCCACGCTGCGCATAGGAGTAAACACAGACCCGGTGGAGAAAAAAAACAGTCTTTTTAAAGTCAGAAATCTGCCATTCATTTACTTTTACCAGTAGTTCCATCCATCGATCTGTCTTTGAAGTGGAGAACCGGGGCTGAAACGGCACCAACCGTCTCGCCCTGCGTTTCACCTCTTTAGAGTTGTCTTTATCATTATTAGCAGTAACAAAAAAAGGCAACACTCTACTTGGTAGTTTGGCTGCTCATGTTTTGTTTTCGCACCATAATTCACTCCCCATGCTCTTTTGCCCCTTTATCCTCCTCATCCCACTCCCCACACTAGAGATGTCCCGATACCACTTTTTTCATACTTTTTCGTGCGACTACCGATATTTTCTTTTACGACTTATTTATTTTCATTGTCACACCTTGGATTAATGAAATTGTAATGTTCAATTACTACAATAATAATAGTCTGAATGATTTTGAAAAAAAAAGAAAAAATGCAATTGCAATATGTTATTTATTTTTCTTAATAATATAACACTTAAAACTGCTACCACAGTGAGATAAATATTATTAAAAATAATAATGATATCAAGGGTGGATATGAATTTAAGCCTTATAATTGTACACTAATATAAATTCCAACACAAGAATTCCTTGAGATTGGAAAACCAAGAAGAAAGAAGCATCTACATCATTCCAGGGGGGAAAAAAGCTGCACCTGATTAAATCAAACTAAATCAAATGCAGATTTTTTTTTCTTTTCAAGTGCAAACATGTACTGGAGAGTCTGGAGTAGTCCCCAAAATGCAATATTTTTTTATTAATATTAGGCTAGACTGTAGATGAAAAATGTAGCTCTGGTCCATAGCTGTAGAACAGTGCTTGACGACGTGTGGTCACAAGGGGTTAAGTTTTCTGTCGAGAGTTGTCTAAATCGCTGGTCCTGTTGTCTAAATCGCTGGTGGAGCCGGTCCCTGACACCAAGTACTTTCGGGTCAGAACGGACACGTAACCGATCTTTGTATCGGTATCGGTACAGCACTAACGCAGACACTAAGGTCTCCGAGGCACTTGCCCATCGGGCAAGTGCAAGTCAGGTTCTACTTGCCCTCAGGTCATTGTCACTTGCCCCCCAGGTTCCAGGTGGTCCCCAGTTAAGTTGGTTAACCAGATGTAACTCTTGAGAACGTAAAAATGAAACCAAATGGACCCTTGCGGGTCCATTTGGTTTCATTTTTACACTCTCAAGAGTTAAAATTCATCATCTTAATTAGCCCAGGTCTACACAACTAGAGAATGTAGAAGATTAGGTCATTTTGATGTGTATGTTAACAGTTTTCATGCCATGGAAATAGATCTACGTCATCCGTTATCATTATGATTTACAGTAACGACTGATGCTGCTGACGTAAACGCTACTGTACGTGACGTAACTTACCGGCGCCGGTTCAATACGATCCCCATGCTAACAGCAGCTAGCAGCGACCGCGGCGACCATTGCTAGAGCATAACAAGGGACGGCCTAACCCGGAACCAAAAGTGTGTGTCCGTCCACTAACTTGTCCGTCGGGAAACATGGACCGAAATATGAAATATGATTTTTAGATGAAAATCGCTGGCACTGGCGAGCTCCAAAAATATGAAAAAGGGCTGGCACTGAGAGAGTTAATTTGCCTGTTTTGTTTCCCAAATCCAGCCTGGAATTGTGGATAGCTAGAAAGCAGGGAAAGACACAGAGGCAGAGTGCAATGACTGCCTTCAAGACAAATTTATCTTGTGTTGTGTTGTAGTGCACTGAGGTGCACACTTGCCCGATCGGGCAACCAGGTAGCAGTCTTCACTTGCCCCACCATTTTTTTTTACTTGCCCCGGGCAAGCGGGCAAGTGTTAGTGTCAAGCCCTGTAACGTACACACTCTCTCTCTCTCTCTCTCTCTCTCTCTTTGTCTCATCCCAGCATGATCAAAGCCGGTAACAAGCCTCCTCCCCCCACCTCCACGCCGGGCAAGCCCAAGAAGGCCACCACCTTCCAGGAGTTCGAGAGCATCACCAGCGACGCGTGGGACGTCGGCGACGACGACGACGAGCTCCTGGCCATGGCGGCGCAGAACCTCAACATCGAGGTCGTCATGGAGACGGCCAATAAGGTGCTGGAATGCCCAGCACCTTATATCAATAACACTTAATTAGGTCCAGGTGGTTACATCGCGAGTGTGACCATTTTCAGCTTAAATTGGGGCTGCAACTATTAATCGTAATTGAATCGATTATTCTATTAGTTGTCAACTATTTTAGTTGATTAAAGTTCTTCAACTAATCACTGAAGTTTTTACCTGTTTTCCCACTTAATCATAGATTTTCCAGTGCTTCCAAGTGTAACAAATTGTAAAGTTCCTCCCATTCTGTGTTTCTTAGAAATGGAGGTCTGAAAAAAATCATTCACATGGTGAGACACAACTTGATGACATCATAAAGTTGTCTTTCACCATGTTAATGACTTTTCTTTTAGGACCTTTTTTTCTGAAAGTGTACAAATGAGTGACCATTTGTGGTAAGTCCGTTAACCACCATTTGGTTCACATTTGTAGGGAAAAAGAGTCATAATCCGATTAATCGATGAATGGCTTAAATAGCTGGACGATGAATGGATAATCGTAAATCGTTAGTTGCAGCCCTAGTATAAACACGTTCTACCCACCGATGCCCTCTTCAACGCAGCTATCCTCAATAAACCTCAACTCCAACGAAAGCTCTCCAAAAGGAATCTAAAAGAGGTTCAAACGGGGCGTCAAGAGCATCTCCTGACTATTGCATAACAGCATAGCTGTAGGCGCTGTGATTGTCGTTTCTCCAAAAGCAGCTGAGCACAAAGCCATCGTTAACAGTGTTACAGTAAGCATTCTTGTGGCTCTTTGTAGCTACCGGAATTGAACTGTGCTATACGACAGTAACAAAGAGTAATTCACTAAAACGAATTGGACCGTCGGCCAACTAGTGCTGCACGATACTGCACAAAATGAAATTGCGTAGAACGTCGATCTTTTTTGTTTGTTTTTTTTGGTAATTGTTTGGTAAATTTCACCTTAAAAAATCTTAGCGTTTAGTAAAACGGTTCTGTTATAATAGAGAAACAAACAAAAAAACAAAATGGAGAAAAAAAATATATCACTTGTTTGGGGTCATGTACAGAGAGTAGTACTCTCTTGTTCGCTTTTAAAAGTCATACATTTCAGAGATTTCTTCCAAAATTTTTAAAGTCAGAAATTTCCAACATTCTTCTCCAAAATTGCTGAGATTATTGTCAGACTATGAGCCCATCTCAAAACCCCTCCATTTGGGGCATAGTTTAGTTGGTGTCCAATGTCAGTCCAAATAGTTTAGGTCAGGTCAAGCTTTCCTCTTCTATACCTATTGGACAAGGACAGATTGGGGAGGGACTTAGTGAATGGGCTAATTGCCCCTGGCACTTTTTTTCCTCCTCATCGAGATGGCAGTAATACTTATGGAAGGTTGTGTTGTATTCTTGGGCGGTATTGATTTTTTAAAATATCTGTATTGATAATGTGTCAATTAGCTCGATATTCAATATTACCAGTATCGGACACTAGATAAATGGCAATGGCGTGCAATCAGAGTTGGACACGTTCCACCAGTCACCTAGTTCTCAGAATTCAGTGCCCATACCCGAGGTGGGGTTGGCGAAAGGGCCTTTCTGTGTGGAGTTTGCATGTTCTCCCCGTGTCCCCTAGGGAGATACCCTCACAAAAACATGCAGTAATCCTGGTCTCTAAACTGCCTCCCCCTGGCCAGCCGGGGCGCCTGATGGAGGGCACTGGAACTGGTTGGAATAACGTGTTCCTTCCACGCACTATGTCCAACCAGGGAAACTCCCCCCTGTCATGTGAAAAGAAGGCAGCTTGGACTCCTCATGCATTGAAGGAAGAATGCCTCCCCAGGTTGTGTAGAGCTCAGGATCACATTAGGAATTGGCACTGGGTGAAAAAATGGGTTACAAAATCGTGGAATAAAATATTAAATAAAAAAAAAAAAAAACGAACGAAGGAAGAAAAGAACCTTTGGGTGACTGTGGTTGTGCTTCTCTGCAGGTCATAGAGAACCACAGCAAACAGCAGGAGAGACAGAGACTGGACGACCTGCAGGAGCCTCAGGCTCAGAGGGAAGAGGAGGACGAGGAGGAGGAGGCGGTGGTGGTGGCAGAGGAGGAGGAGGAAGAGGCGGAGGAAGAGGAGGACGACGAAGAGGAGGAGGAGGAAGAGGACGAGGTGGCGGCGGCGGTGGTGGAGGAGCAGCGGCGGAGGGAAGACGAGCGGCGGACGAGCGGCGCCGACGTGTCGTTTGCGTCCGACCCCGGCGGCCACCCGGGCGACAGCCACATGGTCAAGTCCCACAGCGACGCCCCCATCGGCTCGCCTAAGGGTAAGGACATTTAAGGGGATTTTAGGGAGGTGCCAAGGGGAATGTGTCCCCCCCCACTCTGGTGGCAAAAAAGGTATACAATGGGGGAAGTAAGTATTTGACACGCTGATGATTTTGTAAGTTTTCATGGTTAGAATGAAATGAGCACTCTGTCATTTTATGGTACTTTTATTTGAACAAATAGAGGCAGAATATCAACAAAAATGTCCACAAGAAAACATTTTTTAAAGGTTATGAATTAATTTGCGTTAGATCTGGGGAAATAAGTATTTGATACCCAAGCACAGTCTGACTTCGTACTTGGTGGAGAAACCTTTGTGGGCAAGCACAGTTGTCAGAAGTTTCTTGTAGTTGGTCACCAAGTTTGCGCACATCTCAGGAGGGGTTTTGGTCCACTCCTCTTTAGAGATCCTCTCCAAATCCTCAAGTTTTCGAGGGTGTTGCTTTCCAACTCGAAGCTTCAGCACCCTCCATAGATTTTCCATAGGATTAAGGTCTGGAGACTGGTTAGACCACTCCATAACCTTAATATGCTTCTTCTTGAGTCACTCCTTTTGTTGCCTTGACCGTATGTTTTGGTTTGTTGTCATGCTGGAAGACCCAGCCACGACCCATCTTCAGTCCTCTGGCTGAGGGAAGGAGGTTCTTGTCCAAGATCCTGCGGTACATGGCCACATCCATCAGCCACACAATGCGGTGAAGTTGCCCTGTACCCTTAGCAGAGAAACAGCCCCAAAGAATAATGTTTCCACCTCCATGCTTGACGGTGGGGATGGTGGTGTTGGGTTTGTATTCAGCATTTCTCTTCCTCCAAACACGATGAGTCAAATTGATGCAAAAGAGTTCAATTTTGGTCTTATTTGACCACATCACATGACCCCCAGCCTGCTTTGAATCATTTAGGTGTTCATTGGCAAACTTTAGACAGGCCTCTATGTGGGTTCTTGAGCAAGGGGAAATTGCGGGCAGTGCAGGATTTCAATATGTAGTGTGTTGCCTTCAAATCATTAACACCATCATCCCCACTGTCAGGCATGGAGTTGGAAACATTGTGCTTTGAAGCTGTTTCTCTGCTAAGGGTACAGGGCAACTTTACCGCATTGTGAGGTCGATGGATGGGGGCAACATCTTGGACAAGAACCTCCTTTCCTCAGCCAGACCACTGAAGATGGGTCGTGGCTCGGTCTTCCAGCATGACAACGAACCAAAACATACAGTCAAGGCAACAAAGGAGTGACTCAAGAAGAAGCATATTAAGGTTATGGAGTGGTCTAACCAGTCTCCAGACCTTAATCCTATGGAAAATCTATGGAGGGTGCAGAAGCTTCGAGTTGGAAAGCAACACCCTCGAAACTTGAGGATTTGGAGAGGATCTCTAAAGAGGAGTGGACCAAAACCCCTCCTGAGATGTGCGCAAACTTGGTGACCAACTACAAGAAACTTCTGACAACTGTGCTTGCCCACAAAGGTTTCTCCACCAAGTACGAAGTCAGACTGTGCTTGGGTATCAAATACTTATTTCACCAGATCTAACGCAAATCATCAGCGTGTCAAATACTTATTTCCCCCATTGTATATGGAAGGAAAATGTCGGTTGTAAATAATTCAAACTAAGAGTTTTGTCCACAGTTTAGGAGAGATACGAACTGGCAAACCTCGGTCAAAATAACAATCTACATTTTCTAATTGTGTAGATTCATGAAAATCACGTAATTCAGATGTTTAAATTTTAGTACTCTCAAGAGTTACAGATCTATAAGGGCTCAAGTGCCCCCCCCCCCCCCCCTCCGCTGGGAGAGCCTAAAATCGCCTATGGATATGGGTAAAGATAAGCTAGTGCCGTTCTTACTTTTTTATCTTCCAATGTTCAAATCCAAATACACAATTAAATTCAAAAGATGCAAAATCAATTTGCGAACCGAGACATACATTGCGCCATACATTGGTTAAGATTAGGTTCATGCATGCATTTTTACTGAGGTTATGTTTAGCATAAGGGTTAGGTTTAGTAGGGAACACCCGTGACCGTTTTGGCCAATGGTCGTGATTCATTTGGCAAACGGTTCACCGGTCAAGTCAAATTCATAACGGTCGCGACCGCTTTACCAACTGCCGTGACACACGTACCGGTCGCCAATGGATCTTGCCTGTCTCATTAAATTGTTAATCGCAAATGACAATACATCATCCTCAAGTTGGTTGAAGATGATTTTTTGCCAATTTATTCATTCTTGGGTGTGACAGCCCTGCTTTCATGTCCACTCCAAAGTCGTCGTCATGAAATCTACATAACCAAATGTTCCTCATTTGAGATTCAAATATGTGCAGTTCACATCACAGTCGGTAACACAAAAAATGTCCTTAAACTTAACCCATTCAGAACTGCTAACTTTGTTGGTTACCAGAATTGTGACCCCAATATTGGCGAGAGATCTTCAGCAGTTCTTCCATTTATGGGGAAAACATGTCTCAAAGGCTTAGCACACAAACTAATTGAGTGAACCGGATTGAATGGCTCTTTCAATGAAATGACCACATGGTGTTCATTCTGTTTACGTTTTGCACACACTCCTAGTTGAATACATACACTGAGTCTGCCGTCTGTGTGTCCTTCTGCCTGTTGCTGCTTCCAGCAGTGTTGCCAACCGCCTAAAATCCAAAATGCACTTAGTGGCACTTCCAAAATGCACTAGAATGCGCTAGAGCAGTGGGTTTTCAACCATTTTCATACCATTTCCACTATTTATTCTGCATTTTAGCCACAGAGGACCATCATTTGATGTTGAGTTTAGTCTGACTCTGACTAATTTAGGAGAAATAACTGGTGATGTTGGTCAAAATGGAAATTCATTCCATTTTCATTCCATTTGGTTACCAATGGTCCTTTCTAGGAACGAAGGAGGACTCTATCATAAGGAGGAAAAATGCTGAAAAACAAGGGTTTTATATCTGGCGCCTGTCAAACAATTTCGCTCCAACTCACCCTACAGCAAAAAAAAAAAAAAAATCCGCCTGGAAGCACTAGAAAGCACTAGATTTTGCGGTCTGGAAAAAGAGATAAATATAGCGACAAATGCAGCAAAGTTGGCAACAGTTGGCTTCCAGATCGTGCGGACTGATCGGAGCCCTGAGGCAAGTTCCTTGTTGTCTTCACAGACAAGGTTGTGGCCCTGCTAGCGAAACCCCGTGCCACGTTATCTGCAGATCCTCTCCTCTCCTCTCTCTCCAGAGTTGAGAGCACCCAGCCTGTCCCTACAGTCTTATTAGATAATGACACTCAGCAGTGCTTTCATTAGGGCGGTTGTGTTGCTCTCACACGCGGAGGCAGCGTCCAGGCGCACTGCCAGCACTGCCTTCGGCACTCATCTGCAACAGCGGTTCTTCTTAGCCGTTCTTTTTTTTTATTTATATTTCACGGGCTGCCAGTTTGATATACATTAGGGCCGCCGACCCCCATTCTGATCTGATCTCTATCTCTGGGATCTCCCAAGCTACACTGTAAAAATCCTCTGTGTTAATTTAGCGCTGATAGTGTACAAATGAGTACAGTACGGTACAGCCTCAGTTTCAGACCTCGCACAGGGCCCTTTTGATGCCTAAAGGGACATTTCACAGTTTTGAAAAACAAAACAAAAACCTCAACTTTTTTTTTTCTGAAAACCATTTCGATTTTTGGGGAAAAACTACAAAAAAAGTCAATTACCGTAGTTTCCTCACTATAAGGCTCACTAGCTCTGGTCCAGAGCTCCACTGCTTCTGAGTCTGACTTGCATTGGAGCTCTGTTGGTCTCCGTGCATTCGGCCATTACTCCACCCGACCAGCCTCTCTTCTCTAGTGGATATATAAAGAACGTTTTACCTACTCACCAAAATAAACACGTCTTGTGTCATTAGAAAGCCTACTTACCTTAGTGGTCGCACTCTTAGCCCCCCACCACACGGATAAATTGGACTTTTTGACCAGAGCGCGATCGTTTTTCACAGGAAAAACAACCAGGATTTGGGCCCTCTACCGAGACGTGTTTATTTTGGTGAGTAGGTAAAACGTTCTTTATATATCCACTAGAGAAGAGAGGCTGGTCGGGTGCAGTAATAGCCGAATGCACAGAGACCAACAGAGCTCCAATGCAAGTCAGACTCAGAAGCAGTGGAGCTCTGGACCAGAGCTAAAGGCGCACTGGATTATAAGGCGCACCGGATTATAAGGCGCACCTTGTAAAACTGTTTTCATATATAAGGCACACTGGATTATAAGGCGCAGAGAATAGAATCTACTATAGTTAACATAGAATAGAAGCACCTGCAGTCAAACAATCCATATATAAAGCGCACTGGATTATAAGGCGCACTGTGGATTTTTGAGAGAATGAAAGGCTTTAAGTGTGCATTATAGTCCGGAAAATACGGTATTTTGAATCTGTTTTTATTTGATTTTCCTCCCAACAGAGGATAGGGTGGTTCTTATTGAACAAAGATGATGGATAAAGTGCAAACCCCTGTTTTCTTAAAGTAAACCGCAGAACACATTGTATTTTTCTTATCTTATTTAACAGAACACTTTTTTACGGTAAGGTAGACCGTGAGCCAGTGTGACACAGTTCTACCGTAAATGTGCTAGAAAAGGGGAAACCAGGAATTTAGATTTTCATTTTTTTACATAGTCCAAATTGTGAAAGCTCAATTGTGAAGCCCTATGTTGTAGTAGTAGTAGTAGTAGTAGTAGTAGTAGTAGTAGTAGGTTTTTATTTCGGCACTTAATGAAAAGCTTTACACAAATGAGAAGCATGAAAGAAAAGAAAAAATAAATAAATAAAAGAGTAAAATTTACATATGTTGATATACAGATAATTGTACAGTCCGTACTGGTGCCGAAAGGGTATAGGCAGAAGCCGAAGCTTATTAATGCCTACCCCTTACGCTGTAAGAAATTACAGCATGTTAACCCATTGTGTCGTGACCCTCGATTCGACTTTCTGACACCAGATTATACAGTAGTTCCTTACACCAGATTATAGCTGCAGCAACATTCTAGCATTTGACGCTAGATTCTACAGTAGTTTCCGACACTAGATTCTAGTTATTGACACTAAATTGTAGTTTCTGATGCTAGGATCTACTTTTTGACACTAGAATCTATAGTTTCTGACGCTAGAATTGAGTTTTTGACACTAGATTCTATAGTCTCTGACACTAGATTCTATAGTCTCTGACACTAGATTCTAGTTTTTCTGAAAAATCTGTGTTCCTGTGTGAGTGATGCTAACATATTTCAAGCCAATGACCACCAGAATTATTCATATTTGGCTGCAGACCCCCATCTGAAAACATGGTGTTCTAGGGATCCCCCAGAAGCAAAAATTTGAGTTAAAAATGTTTGCCTCCAAAATAATGTACTGTATTCAGAGATTTGCAGCACATTTTCACAATTTTTCAAAAATAGCAGAACAACAAGCTCATGTCGCGCCACTCGGTGGCGCCACTCGGTGGCGCACATCAAACAGTAAAATTAGTAGGTGGTTGTAGAATAGGATGAATACATGTTATGTGGTTAATTGACCACAGAACATGTAAACGTGGGCAACATGTCTCAGACACCATAATCTGGGGCTGATAGGCCACAGACTAAGGTTCTGGTGTTTGTATTTGCCATCGTTGATGGTCATATTAGGTGGTGATTTATTAATGTGTTGTAATGTTGTAATATGTGGTTTTAGATCTTTAGCAATGGGCCCAATGTCTCTGGTGTCACAGACACTACTTCCTGGACTACAATGTTGTCTCAGTGAGACGGCCCTGTCCTAGCCCTGCCCTATCCACAATTGGGAGCTGTGCACCCAAGTAATTGTGGGGTTTGTAGTCCAGAAAGTAGTGTCCATGACACCAGAAACACTGGGCTCAATGCAAAAATCTAAAATATCTATAACAGGGGTTGACACTAAGGTCTCCGAGGCACTTGTCCATCGGGCAAGTGCAAGTCAGGTTCTACTTGCCCTCAGGTCATGGTCACTTGCCCCCCCCAAAAATATATTGTAAATTTTGCATTTAAGTTTACTTCCTACTTGGGTGCTTTAAACCAGGGGTTTTCAACAGGTGGTCCCTGAGAGGGTTCCAGGTGGTCCCCAGCTAAGTTGGTTAACCAGATGTAACTCTTGAGAACGTAAAAATGAAACCAAATGGACCCTTGCGGGTCCATTTGGTTTCATTTTTACGCTCTCAAGAGTTAAAATTCATCATCTTAATCAGCAATGACCACCTTAAGACAAATTTATCTTGTGTTGTGTTATA
This sequence comes from Benthosema pterotum, assembly GCA_039105355.1. Taxonomy (NCBI): domain Eukaryota; kingdom Metazoa; phylum Chordata; class Actinopteri; order Myctophiformes; family Myctophidae; genus Benthosema; species Benthosema pterotum. Next base: position 37,765,088 of record CM076987.1, read on the forward strand.
GTGCACTAAGTTGCACACTTGCCCGATCGGGCAACCAGGTAGCAGTCTTCACTTGCCCCACCATTTTTTTTTACTTGCCCCGGGCAAGTGTTAGTGTCAAGCCCTGTATAACCACATATTACACACATAATGACCCGTGGGGAAGTGCTCTAAATATTTCAAAAATATCATTACCATATATTCTTTTACAAAAACAGTGAAAGGTCCCTTTTTAACTATGGATCATTTGGCTGGGACCCCTCAAGGATCATCTGGTGGATCCTCAAACAAACATGCATATTGCATCTTCCGTAATATTCTAGCATTCCATGCTTTACGCTTGGACAAACTTTTACTCTGTTCTAAAAATAAATACATAACTAATAATAAGATTTACCGTAATAAAAAAAAGTGAAAAAAGTTAAAAAAGTTAAAAATCAGTTTGTTCGTGGACTACACAGGCATAGAGCTGTGCACAATTTAATTAAATCAGTCATAAAAACTGGATTATAATTTAAAATCCCTCCTCCCAATAGGCCTCTGCCATAGAAAAATAAATATCTCCTTACTGGCTTTAATGACTTTTTTTTCCCCCTCGTCATTCTCACAAAGTGCAAATAAAAAGGCACCGACTTTGCCCTGCTTTTTTTTGGTCTCATGAAAATTCACAGATTACATATGACGATGGTTTAACGGGGTTCTCTCTGTGCTTTTAACTTTTATCCAGTGAAAGTTGGCCGGGGCTACGCAGTATTCAGCCTCATATAGTTTGGAACTGGACCTGTGGATTCATTATTAAACTTTATTGTTAAATGAACACTTATCGAAGCTGCACTAAAACAACTGGCTCTGTATGCATACAGTGTATACAGCAGTGGTCCCCAAAGTAAACCGTGGGGTACCTAAATTATTAGCTTAAACTATTTTGTACTTGTGGTGTTTTAACTTTCATTGATATAGCAGACGCCACAGAGTGGGGCGCTATGGGCCGTGAACACCTGCTATTTCTGGGGAGAATATGAGAATGCAGCACAAATATTTCACTATGTTCTTTCATTAATAATGTTTAGTAGAATCTACAATGACAATACAAAATGGGTTAATATGGAACATTGTTTTCTCAGCACTCAACAGTAAACAACCCATGTACAGTATAAAGGTGTTTGCACACCGGTGCATTGTTTTTTCCTGCCAAATGTGAATTGAATTTTAGAGCAGAATAAAAAAAATCTACCTGTCAATAACGTTTGCATGGCATAACATTTTCGGACGTGAACCATTGTGGACCCTAGCGGGTCCATTTGGTTCCATTTGTACACTCTCAGAAAAGAAAAGGTCCTAAAAGAAAGATCATTAACATGGTGAAACACAACTTGATGATGTCATCAAGCTGTGTTTCAGCTAGGGAGAACCTTTTTTTTAACATGTCCACACATCTCTAAGCTCATATCAGACCTATATCTGATTTCAGACCTCAAAAAAATATCAAAATATCAAACCTACAAGCTCTTAGCACGTCACTCTGTGGCGCTCGAAGAGCTTCGTAGGTTTGATATTTTTGGAAATGGTGAAAATGTGGCGCAAATATTTGCAATATTTTTCTGTTCAAAATGGGTTTATTGTTCCAGTCCCAGGGGTTGACACTCAGGTCTCTGAGGCACTTGCCCATCGGGCAAGTGCAAGTCAGGTTCTACTTGCCCTCAGGTCATGGTCACTTGCCCCCCAAAAATATATTGTAAATTTTGCATTTAAGTTTACTTCTTACTTGGGTGCTTTAAACCAGGGGTTTTCAGAAGGTGGTCCGGGGACCAGCAGTGGTCCCTGAGAGGGTTCCAGGTGGTCCCCAGTTAAGTTGGTTAACCAGATGTAACTCTTGAGAACGTAAAAATGAAACCAAATGGACCCTTGCGGGTCCATTTGGTTTCATTTTTACACTCTCAAGAGTTAAAATTCATCATCTTAATTAGCCCAGGTCTACAGAGAATGTAGAAGATTAGGTCATTTTGATCTGTATGTTAATTTGCCTGTTTTGTGTCCCAAATCCAGCCTGGAATTGTGGACAAAAGCGCAATAAATTGCATACTTGCCCGATCGGGCAACCAGGTAGCAGTCTTCACTTGCCCCACCCTTTTTTTTTTACATGCCCCGCGGGCAAGCGGGCAAGTGTTCGTGTCAAGCCCTGCAGTCCTAAATGCTAGTAGGCTACTTGGAAAACGTGAGTCTGGAGGCCCTTCTTCCTTGGTGAAATGACCCCTCTCTCTGGTCTGGTCTCTCTCCCCTTCCCCCAGATGCAGGGGACCGCGCCTCCCTGTACAGACAGCGCTCCCTGCCCCACCGGCCCACCATCCCCATGGTGGCGCGCATCGCCGACCAGAACACGTCGGGGACCCCCGCCATGACGGAGAGAGAGGCGTCCCGCCTCGACAAGTTCAGACAGCTGCTCGCCGGACCCAACACCGACCTGGGTAATATATGCACAAGCACACAAACACATGCACACGACGAGTATACCGTTTCAGCTATACAGTATAAGGTACCGAAAATTCGTAGTATATTGTGGTTATTTGTCGTACAATTCTACGCCGTGTGACTTCAAAGCCTAAAAAACGCAAAACAGAAATGTCATTTTCATCATTTATAGTGTTCAACAGCACTAACATAATAGACCGCAGGGGTTGACACTAAGGTCTCCGAGGCACTTGCCCATTGGGCAAGTGCAAGTCAGGTTCTACTTGCCCTCAGGTCATGGTCACTTGCCCCCCAGGTTCCAGGTGGTCCCCAGTTAAGTTGGTTAACCAGATGTAACTCTTGAGAACGTAAAAATGAAACCAAATGGACCCTTGCGGGTCCATTTGGTTTCATTTTTACACTCTCAAGAGTTAAAATTCATCATCTTAATTAGCCCAGGTCTACACTGTAGAAGATTAATGGTCATTTTGATGTGTTAATTTGCCCATTTTGTTTCCCAAATCGAGCCTGGAATTGTGGATAGCTAGAAAGCAGGGAAAGACACAGAGGCAGAGTGCAATGACTGCCTTCAAGACAAATTTATCTTGTGTTGTGTTATAGTGCACCAAGTTGCACACTTGCCCGATCGGGCAACCAGGTAGCAGTCTTCACTTGCCCAGCCATTTTTTTTACTTGCCCCGGGCAAGCGGGAGAGTGTTAGCGTCAAGCCCTGAAAATGTCATACTCATGGCAGCCCTAGGTTTATGTGACGAGGGACGTAAGAGCCGGCGCCCATCTATATATTTTTTTCATTTTAGTTTTCCTTGCTAGTGGGGTTGCATACATAACCTCCCCTCACCTAAGAGAGCTTTCTCTCATTAAACACAGCCAGGATGCAAACATGTAAAAAAGGCCATGCTGTGCTCGGTTTTTTCCCCCTTTTTGGAAACATCGTGAGGCTTCTGTGTCTAAGAGTGTCATCACCCAGACTGGAAAACTATTCTGCAGACATTCCTAGCTGTTCAGACTCATCGCTATAGTGTTTGGGTCATTGCTGCTGAAATGACATGCACCGTTTGAGATGACCTGAAGCAAAATCTCTTCGGCCTGCTATTTTAAGTACATACGTATGTTTAACTCCTTTTCTAAGCTGCTCACCGAAAATGGCCAATCTATTGGACAGGTCTTTGAATAGGGCCGTGTTCAAAAAATTGATCCACGATCCAATATCGATTCACACTCAAAAAACACGATATCGATCCAAAAATGTGTGGATCGATCTTCTCCAGGCAACTGGCACTACTTTCTTTTACGCGGAGGCGCACTATAGAAAGCGAGTGCCGGCATTGTATTTTTTACTAAAATAAATACTTGATACTTGACTCTTCTCTCTCTGTGTCCCTCTTACACATACACAGATACAATCACCAACACGTCTTGTCTATTGGACAGTATTTATTTCCATTATGTCTGTAAATAGATTGATATCAAATCGAATCGGATCGAATCGTGGATCAAATCGTATCGTGACCTTGTGAATCGAAATCGAATCGATCTAGGGAATTCGGATCGATTCCCAGCCTTATCTTTGAACTTGTAATGTTTTTTTTGCCTCATGTTCATCTCAGAATAGGGATGCCAGGTGTTCATGTGGTTAAAGGGGAACTCCACCCATTTACAACATTTTTTCTGAGACCGTACAAACGCAACCAAATGAACCCGTTCCATTTGTACGCTCTCAGAAAAAAAGCAGCGTCTAAAGAAACCCATTAACATGGTGAAATTACATCTTGATGATGTCATCAAGGTGTTTCACCATGTTAGTGGTTTTCTTCAGACCTCCATTTCTTGGGAACACAGAATGGGGGAACTTTTTTTATCATGTCCACCCAGCACCTCTAGGGTATACTAATGACATATTAGAATGTTGAAAATGGGTGGAGTTTCCCTTTAAGGTTGAAGTAGATGAAGTCAAAGGAAACCTCATTTACCCTCCCCTCCCCGTCTCTTCCTTTTTCTCTCTCTCTTCTCTCCTAACCTCAACCTTTTTAGTTACATGTAAGATGCTGTTTGCAGTCTGTTTAGCATGTGAGGTCTGCCAGAAGTTATTGGACATTTTTAGCCCCACAGACCCCAGAACTAAAGATTTCTTTTGTTTTTGTCCACAATTCCAGGCTTGATTTCAGAAACAAAACATTCAAACATACACAAAAATGAGTAGACTTGGGCTTAATTCGCATGATGAATATTTTAACTCTTGAGAGTGCAAGCATGAAACCAAATGGACCCATTTGGTTTCATGTTGACGCTCTCAAAGAGTTACAGCCGGGTAACCATCTTTCCATCATTTAGCTTGTGGACCACCTGGAACCCTCTCAAGGACCACTGGTGGTCCCCAAACTATCGGTTGAAAACCCATTGAATTAACCCATTAATCATTTGCTGACCGTCCCCCATCTCAAAATAGTTTGTTCCAGCGACTTCCAGCAAAGATGACGTAAAATATGTCAGTTTAAAAGTGAAATGTTAACATGAACATGTACTGTCTGCTCTTTTTGAGCTGGAATCATGTCTAAAATTAATGTAAATCACCCAGATCCTTTGCTGGTTGTAGCCTCTTACATACAGCGTGTCTACGATTTTGTGATATGCTTTATGTGTTATGTTTTTTCCTCTGTGCCCCCCAAGGCCACCTTTCTCATACTTTTTTGGAGTTTGTCACTTTTCTTGCTGGCATCTGACATCAGGCAATTACTGCCCAAGTGGCAAACAGAAGCGACTGTTGCTATGGCGATGCTCCTTCATCGTCCGCTCGTTCATCCTCTCCCCGGCAATCTCTCTAGCCCAGGGCGATCTAGGCATGGGCAAGGAGGGCGCAATGCCCTCCTAAATGTCCACTCTGCCCCACCAAACACGAGGGCATGTAAAACATCCGAAGATATTTCCAATTAAAGTGCTCATATTTAAAATGATTTGAAACACTACTACTGCTACTAACTGACTACAGCTGTGTCACCACTAAACCAACAGCATTTCATCATTGAAAACAGAAAACTCTCTGAGTCAGACCTTTAGCTTTATGCATGCTGCGTGTCTGTTGCAACTTCAACAACAACTGATGTTAATATCGATGCTTTACTTGCCTAATAAAAGTCCTGTAACTGAAAATGGTATGGGTGCAGCTTCATCGCCCGTGTCGCTTCGCGCCACGGGCGATGAAGTCGCACCCATACCATTTTCTCCTGTCCCCCCCAATTGGGAAATGTTACATCCGCCCCTGATCTAGCCCCTCTCTCTCTCATCCCTTACATCTCACTCACAGCATGCAGGCCATGCACACATACAGGAAAAAACACATGCACACTGTCTAGTCTCATGCCTCCCTTGGCGGCTATATCACTGTACGCTCTGTTGGTGGTGCTGCAGTGCTGCGTTTGGTCTCTCTGTCTCTCTCTCTCATGTACAGTGTATGCTGTGCTATGTGGATACTACACTGCATATCACATACAGGGTAACATTGGTCCGTTGCTGTATTCTCCTCTGGAGATTATATGAAGGTACAAATTGCCACCGCCGGCTGGCAGAACCGGCAACGCGGGTGATCTTGCTGCTTAACAAATCAAGTCAAACATGGGAGTTTCTGGGCACGAGGAAACAACAACAATAACAAAAGAACGCAGTCCCTTCACTGTTTCAACAGGATAGCTTCACCAAGGTGGGGCGGGTGACTGACCAGTGTTGCCAACTTGGCACATTTGTCGCTATATTTAGCTTTCTTTCCAGACCCCACTTGCGCCAAAATTAGTTAAAACCTCCTGGCGGGAAAATCTAGTGCTTTTTTGCTGGTGATTTGGGCTGAAGTTGGTTGACAGGTGCCAGAGACAGTTTTTTTTCCTCCAATGATTCCAATGAGTCCTCCTTCCTTCCTAGACCATTGGTAACCAAATGGACCCTTATCAGGTTTCATAGGGTTTCCTTTTAAATTAAAATTTAAGCGCCTGAATTAGCTAATTTTTAAGAGTCTACACATTTAGAAAATGTAGAACAATTGCTGTTTTGACCAACATTTTGCCAGTTATTTTATCTACATTAGTCCGAGAGACTAAACTCTATATCAAATGGTGGTCCTCCGTGGCTAAAATGCAGAATGAACAGTGGACCCTGGTATAAAAATGGTTGAAAACCACTTGCCACTTCCATGCTACGCCAGCTCCGGCAACCATGACAATCTTGTTACACGGCCAGCCGACGTATGACAAGGCTTACCATCAGCGTTTGCGAAAAATAAGTAATGGCCGCCCACAAAGTGAGGTTGGCCGTGTAATTCAATTTAGCTCACACCTAATGCTACGTTCGAAGACGACACATGAGGAATGAAGCGTGGAATTTGGTATTAGTCTGTATGGAGGGTTGAATGTAACTGATTTCCACCCCTAAAACACCCTATCATATAATATGTACCCGTATCTCTCTTCAAACCTGTTTGACCATTCAAACAATTTGCATTTTCAATAAATTGCAAAAATTTCAGATTTTTTTATTTTATTTGTGAAACTGCAGTTGGTGCCTTGTTCCTTTTGCCGTTGTTGAAAGCAGCGCTTGAAACAGCGAAATCTCATTAGATGAGGAGAACAATGTAGAAAAGTAGGCTACCCCGTGTTGCAACAAGCTCAAGTTCAAAAGTGCTTTGCCATTAGCGGGGAAGTGCAGGCTAGAATAGACGAGAGGAATAGACAAGCGTGAATAGAACAATGGAACAGAACAATGGAAGTACATTCTGTGCGCCGCCGTTGCTTGTGCTTGTGTCGACACGGGTTTGTGTTTTTGTACGCTCCTTGTTTAATTCGGGCTGGTGCTCTGCGGTGCAATTTTCATCTCCGAGGTGCAGCCAAATATATAGACAGTCAGATACTTCCAACGTGAACCAAGTACCCAATTGACCCTCACCAGGGACACTCATCAGCGGCGCTGTCGACGCGTGAGGGCTTTAAAGCTGTCGTCCTGGTGATTACAGCACTGTTTGGGCAAATAACAAGAGAGTGGTGGGAATAAATCCCATTGTTTGTCATGGGCAGAATCGGATGAAAGACATTACATTATCGCATGAAACTGTTAGGTTACATAATGTCCTTCACAGCACGACGGAATACCAATAAGCGCTACTTAACATTGTCTGGTGCAGCGGCATCAGACTGTCTCGGTGTCTGCGCCCGATTTAGTAGAGCTGTGGCCCTTGTCCACTTGGGAGCTGTGAGTAGTGCAAGTGAAACCAAATGGACCCTTGCGGGTAGATTTGGTTTCATGTTTAGCATGTCTTCCATTCAGAGATAGAACTAGAGATAGAACTAGAACACATATCTTTCAAAACTGTTTGATAGAAATCACCTAAATCACCTAACCTTACATCTACTGTACTGCATGCAGTAAGGGAAATGTCTGCCTGTGCAAACTCATTTTTGGATACAATTTAAATCTGCAATTTCTACAATTTTTCTTCTGCAGAACAGTTGAGAGCTAGCCCCAGATGGTAGCACAGACTTAAACATGTTTTCATGTGTTGAAAACAAGATGCCTACTTGTGCTACTAGTGCTCACTGAAGAACAACCATCATGTTGTCCCCCATTGACAAATTGATTCGACCATGTCAACATTTCTGTCAAAACTCATTAACTCCTTGGTAGCCATTTTGCCAGCCTGTAGCGCCCCCTTGAGGTCCAGAGTTCCATTTATATGGATTAAGTAATTGATTGATTGATCTCAAAAGCAAAAAAAAAAAATCACAAACAGCAGTTGTGTACATTTTTTCACACATATTATTTCAGAGATGTGTAACTAAAGGGTTAACTCCCCTTTAAATCCCACGAAATTTCAAATCTCGTCCTGACATTTTTGGCAACTGTTACCTGGCTTGTTTTTTGTAAACAAATACTTGTCTTAACCTCCTCGGCATTAAACACAATCAGTGGTCTTTGAGTCAGCATATGATCCAAAAAAAGTTGGGCATGGGCTAGGGACAGCCTCTAAACCTCGTAATATCTTAAAGCAACCTGAGTTAGATCGACGCTGAAACCCTAATAAGCTCTGAACATCTTCCTGTTGACAAATCTAGCTGCACCACACCACTACCACGGAGCAACTGAGCTATAACTTTTGCTGTGCTGTTTAGAGTAAAGTTGTTACTCTGAGAAACTGTCAGCCAGGCTGTAAACCTCAATGGAATTCATACTTCTTTCTTAATATATGACAGATCTAAACGGATCTAACAAGAGAAGGTTATCTTGTAGTACATGCTCCCTCCCTCTCTCTCGCTCTCTCTCTCTCTTCTCTCGCTCTCTCTGTCTCTTTCTCCCTCTCTCTCTCCACCATGTACGGTTGGTGTCCTCCGGGTCCATCCATCAGACACTCTGAACAGGTATAATAGAAAGGGAGGAGGGGTGGGGGTATCTTTTTTTTTTTTTTTCTTTTACAAGACTGCCATTAGTTTACGAGCCGTCTGCTTCGTGGCGCCACGGCTTTGTCCTTTCGGATGACTTACGGTGTCCACAACACCCACCCTCAGCACTCGAGGTTTATAGAATGGGGCTTTAACTTTTTAACACAGCCGACACAATAAAGGTGTCAGTCCAGCCGGCAACGCTGGGCTTTCAAGCAAAGCAAAGATATTCCCATTGACTGCACAAGGTTGACCGTAGTGATGAGATGATGACCTGGCTTTTTGTCAGGGAGTTATCTACTTTACAACGTTGGTGATTGGGTTTTAGTGCTAGGTAGAAGACCAACATGTGTCCCAACGGTTGTGGATGTAAGCCCACTTTACTGACCACATTTTTTGGGGGGTCCCCAGTCTTTTCTGCACTGTACAGATATAAGAATAATATAAGAATCTCATCCCACTAAGCCAGTGGTTTTCAACCTTTTTGATGCCAGGGACCACTATGTATTCAGCATTGAAGCCACGGACCACCATTTGAGGACATTTCAGCCCCACAGACCCCAAAACTAAAGATTTCTTTTGCTTTTGTCCACAATTCCAGGCTGGATTTGGGAAACAGAACAAAACATACAGATCAAAATGACCATTAATCTTCTACATTCTCTAGTTGTGTAGACTTGGGCTAATTAAGATCATGAATATTTTAACTCTTGAGAGTGTAAAAATGAAACCAAATGGACCCGCAAGGGTCCATTTGGTTTCATTTTGACGTTCTCAAGAGTTACATCTGGTTAACCAGCTTAGCTGGGGACCACCTGGAATCCTCTCAGGGACCACCTGTTGAAAACCCCTGCACTAAGCAACTCAAAGCAAAAAATAAATACACTTTCCTTTTTGACATTGGAGGTGATATCCACATGTTTAGTATGTGTTGCACATTCCACAAACGCCCAATCCTCATGAGCTATACTTCCTTTTAAAGCTGACTAATCAACAATGGAACTGACATACAATACAATACCAACCTTTGTATTTTTATTTTATTTTTTGAGTAGAGAAAGTTAGGTTTCCAAACTACATTCCAAAGATGGTCAGGCCTCCACTCTACACTGACACGTCCACTGACAAATATATCTGTGTTTTGGTGGAAGCAAAAAATTTAGAACTTATAAAGTTTGCCCTTTAAGTTCAGAAACTGTTTACAGGTGCTTCTGACCTAATACAATATTTGCCTGAGGGCCGATGCCTTATCTCCTAGCAATACCTAACATCAACAGTCTCAAACAGCCTGTAGCTTTGAGAATAAGATTGAATCCAGTACTTTGGGAGCCTATGGGACTGGATAAATGGATTTTCGCTTGGTGCTTTTTATACGTGAGCTACCTCTTAACACTGGATCTACTCCGCATTTGTACTGACTGAACTCCTGCTGATAACCAGAGGCTTTTGGGAGTTTGTCTGAGTTTTGGAGTTGTCTTTTGGGATTGTGCGTATGTGTTCGTTCTACGATCAAATTCAAATTCACACAAGGGGTTGTTTTTAGAGTTTAGGGCACAGCCGTTTCTTTTTTCTTTTTAGGTTTGACTGAGATGATTGGTGCTGTCAATATTGTCAGGTTACAGCCAGGACATGTCAATGACATGACAAATGTTTTCCGGTGCATCTAATGGGGTTCTTATTTAGTCATAAGCTTTTCTTAACACATTTGTACAAAGTGTTCAACCTTTTTGACACCAGGGCACACCATTTATTCAGACTTTGAGCCACGGACCACCATTTGATGACATTTTAGCCCCATAGACCCCAAAAACTAAAGATTTATTTTGTTTTTGTCCACAATTCCAGGCTGGATTTCAGAAACAAAACAGTCAAACATACAGATCAATGTGACAATTAATTTTCCACATTCTCTAGTTGTATAGACTAATTCACATGATGAATATTATAACTCTTGAGAGTGTAAAAGTCCATTTGGTTTCATTTTTGCGCTCTCAAAGAGTTACATCTGGTTAAGCAACTTTCCATTTAGCTCGACTCAATTTTTTTAGTTTATGTCCACACTCTTATGTTCAGGCCAATAGGGCAATCCATCCATATTTGACCCAGTGAGTTCAGTTTTCCCCAATTAATCAATGCCACATGGGCAAATTGTTGTATTCTTTTGGACTTCTGCTATTTTTAGTGACAGCTATAGAAACACATCTTTTTTTTCCTTCGCCCAACATTGCAACAGTGCCCCCGCGAAGTGCGCAGCGAAATGCGAGTTAGTAAAATTCACCCTGTCATGGCTTTCTCTTTAATTTATTCCGGAACAGCCGGAGCTTGACTGTCTCATTCATAATGCATGGCATAACACACACCCCCGGAGAGACAAATATGTTTTTCTGGGAAACAAGCTAAACCCCGCAATGAAACGACAACTGCAATTTAGCCAGAATGTCCGCTAAATAGACAGCTCTCTCTCTCTCTGTCTCTATCGTTGTCTCTCTCTCTCTCTCTCTCTCTCTCTCTCTCTCTCTCCTCCCTCTGCTTCAGATTCATCTTACATGTCTGTAATGAATGAATAGTTGATTTTGTTGCCATCGGCGATAAGCATTGTATCCCCATGTTTCATCTTTTTTTTGTTTTGTTTGTCCCCGGATGCCCTATTATTCCATAAACTTTATGATGCCTTTTTTTTTTTTTTTTTTTTTTTTTTTTTTTTTTTGGCGAAAGCAACCCATTTATTAGCCTCGCATGCCAGGAAGTGTTCTGTGAAAAAAATATTTAAATGATGTTTGCCTATAATAATGTCCTGACAGAATGTGTCTGGGAAGAATTATAACGATAATAGTAAATAACCAAATAACTGTCAATAAGATTTTGTAATGACAATAGATCAATTGGGGACATTTTTACCCCATTTCTAACAAAGATTGGACAGTTTTTTTTTTTCACCCGGGGATGACGTTGACAATTTGTCATTGAGCTTCCTACTGTGTATGCACTATATTGCACTCTAGGATTTACATATAACATTGAATCACATTGACGCATGAGATCAGACCAATTGTATTGAATGGATTATACCAGTGGTTTTCAACCAGTGGTCCAGGGACCACTATTGGTCCCTGAGAGGATTCCAGGTGGGCCCCAGTTAAATGATAGGCAGTTGCTATGGACCCTTATAGATCATAAAGGGAGTTATAGAGTTCATATGAAACCAATGATATCAATGATACCAAACATTGATACGAATGTTTTGCCACTGCCAGTTATTTCTCCTAAATTGTAGACACAAACTTGAAAATGCTTAGTTTTGGGTCCTAGAGACTAAACTCAACATCAAATGGTGGTCCGTAGCTAAAATGCAGAATAAATAGTGGGCCCTGGTATGAAAAAGCTTGAAAAGCCCTGGATTATACCATTAATATATCAGTAATGTTCAGAGTTGGGCAGTAACTAATTTTAGATTACATATTACTGTAATATTATTACTATTGCTCCAAAAAGTAAAGTAACGAGATTACTCTGCAAAAATGGGTAATAAGTAAAGCATTACTTTGCAAGTAACACCAAGTTACTTTTTAAAATGAGCTTGTTGCATGCAAAAATAGAACAGATTTACAAGCTATATCGACAGATACTGTAACAAAAGAGATGTGCACTAGATTGTAGATCCAGTCCACACGCTGCATAATGCGCACAGTTATGTACACTACAAATCGCTTTCTGCTACATTTTGTATTATTTTTTAAATACAAGACCTCAACTGTCTTTGAAAACAATTGTGAAAAAGTGTGCTGCGTGTCTGTTGCAACTTCAACAACAACTGATGTTATTATTGATGCTTAATTGCCTAATAAAAGTCCTGTAACCGGAAATGGTTACGCGAAGCGCCACAGGCGATGAAGCCGCACCCATACCATTTTCTCCTAACCCCCCCAGTTGGCAAATGTTACATCCGCCCCTGCCGCAAATATGTCCTGTAGTACCCCTGTGTTCAACCAGTGTGGACACCTCTGTGGAGGTCAAAGTGTGCATTAACTAGACTTCCATTTCCCCTCGTGCCCCCTCCTCGGCCCCCTGTGGTGAGATTAATGCGGGGTGGAAATGTACCAGATATTTTAATTAAGGACGCGCGCCGCAAAAGATCCATCGTCTCATTTCCGCCGTCGACGGCACAGATGAGGGTTCAAAAGGTGACGAGAGACACCATCGGCTCGCACTCTTTTGGGGGCTGTAACGAATGGACCTCCAACTTAATCGATTCAGCCCAGAATCCAATTTTGGATTCCTGTATAGTATGTACAGCATTCAAACTTGCCGTTGTTTGGTGCTGCTATAATATCTAAGTTTTTTCAGGAAACTTAGGTATAGGCCCTCAGTGGCTGACACTAAGGTCTCCGAGGCACTTGCCCATGTGCAAGTGCAAGTCAGGTTCTACTTGCCCTCCGTCATGATCACCCCACCCCCCCCCCCCCAAAAAAAAAAAAAAAAATATACATATATATCCTATATTTTGCATTTAAATTTACTTTCTACTTGGTGCTTTAAACAATTCCTTTTGCAGTCGAAGACTGTTTTAAGGAACCAAATGGACCTGGGAGAGAGATAGGAGAGATAGCTAGAAAGCAGGGAAAGATGCAGAGACAGAGCACAATCACCACCTTCTAGACAAATATATCTCGTGCTGTGTTATAGCGCACTAAGTCGCACACTTGCCCGATCGGGCAACCAGGTCTTCACTTGCCCGACCATTTATTATTACTTGCCCCGGGCAAGCAGGCAAGTGTTGGTGTCAAGCCCTGGGCCTAAATGGGTTAAGGTCTCATGATCCCGAAGCTTGGCGCTGCGTTAACCACTTTTTATGAACCTGTTTATTTTTGGGGCATGTTCATTATCGGGGACAATTACTTCATGTCACACAAACGATCCTCCCAATGTCTTTCCAAAAAGGTCAACATCCTCATCACAAGTGGCAGATCTGTAAACTCACAAAATACGGGGTCCGACTGTCATTAAACTCACATTGATTTTTCACTACTACTACTACCTGGGCCCTGTCACACTACCACATGCACACAGACATCGGATTTGTCCTCCCTGTTGTTTACAACGTACAGGGGGAGAGAAGACAAAAGACCCTCCGTCGCTCCTCGTTTTGCGACGTTCCGTCATATCCCCGAGAGAGTCTCTCCATCAAACGAGCCTCGCCGTAGCCCTAAGGGTTAATTGAACAATGAGACAGCAGCGGTGCTGCTGCTCCTGCCTCCCGACCAAACCAAACAGAGCCGCGATACGCTACTAGATCACTCTATTGGATTTCTATGTAATTAAAGTCACCGGGACACGGTAGGAGGAGGAGGAGGAGGAAAGGGGCTGTGTGTGTGTGTGTGTGTGTGTGTGTGTTGTGTGTGTGTGTGTGTGTGTGGGTGTGTGTGGTGTGTGTGTGGTGTGTGTGTGTGTGTGCGTGTGTGTGGCGTGTGCGTGTGCGTGTGCGTGTGCGCGTGCGCGTGCACGGTTATGTTAGTAGCCGTAGTGAATGAATTGCGGCTCCCATCAGCCACCGAACATGCTTAAATGCGTTTCACTCAATTTAGCCAATGGACTTAGCCCCGTCGCTGCTTAGCGAGGCCGGGGCTATTTCCTATTTCCCTATCTGTCATGACCCCTCTACCTCTCCGATGCATTTAGCCTTGAGAAACAGCCGCAGCCGCGAGGCAGAGCATTTGGCCACTGCTAATCAATACCGCCCCCATGGCCCGTCCCCGCTGTCCCCGTTTAATGCTGAGCACAGACTCTAAACTCACATGGACTGCAACTCTAGACCACTAAACCTTTTTCATACCAGGGCCCACTATTTATTCAGGATTTGAGCCACCAACCACCACAACATTTTAGCCCCACAGACCTCCAAAACTCAAGATTTATTTTGTTTTTGTCCACAATTCGTGGCTGTATTTCTGAGAAAACAAAACGGTCAAACATACAGACAAAAAATGACCGTTCATCTTCTACAGTACATTCTCTAGTTGTGTAAATTTTTTAGCTAATTCAGATGGTGAATATTTTAACTCTTGAGAGAGTAAAAATGAAACTTCGCTTCACTTTGACGCTCTCAAAGAGTTACATCTGGTTAACCAACTTTCCATCACTTAGCTGGGGACCACCTGGAACTCTCTCTGGGACGACTGGTGGTCTCCGGACCACCTGTTGAAAACCCCTGAACTAGACAGCTCGGCTGTCGCAACGCGGATAATGGATGTGCTGGTGTTTTTTGCGAGCGTATACTGGCACCTGCTTCACAGAGGGCGCACGCAGCCAAAACGACAAGCCCTAAGCTACCAGCTTATACGTCTTGAAATCACGCCAACCCTCGGTTTGATTAGGTCGCCCTCCTTCTTGACGCATTCCACTTTTTGCAGCGTTTTTAGGAACTTTTTATTTATATTTTTTTGTACGAGGGAAACCGCATTGTGTGTAGCGAAGCTGCGTTCAGCAGTTTTGCAGTTGCATTTGATTCAGCAAGTCAAGCCGTGCGCTATTGTAGTTTTTTATTCATTTTTTTTAGGAGGGGGTTTAAAGTAGGGAGATACCGCAAGTTTATTTTGACAGGTCCCAGCATGCCTCATGGTTATTGTGGTTGGGGGATTTGTGGTGATATTTTATCGGATGAGAAACCACATAAGCCCACATCACTGTTTATGTGCTACAATAATGAGGCTCCGGGCAGGACTGATTTATCTGTGCTTCCTTAGTGTAGCTAATACTTTAAGGAGAGGAGTATTGGCTCTCAACCTTTTCAGGCCATGATCTCCCCCAAAGAATAATCATGTTTGGTAAGCATTCGGATTAGGAGTTGATGCACTCGACTTTCCAAGTCCCATTCCACAGATAAATATTGCGGAAATATTTTCACAATAGACCTTTAGGTAAAGCCCCGCCCTCTTGTCCAACCCTAGG
>CM076987.1:37781393-37788893 GCA_039105355.1 Benthosema pterotum
ACTGGTGAAATCAACTAGCGCTACACGGCTTTCTTCCTGACTTGTGACCGACCGATGTATATGGGCAGATCGCCAGATGACCGATTAGGCAAGACAACAGACCCAGCATAACAGAAACAGCACATCCTGTTTAGGAGATCTGAGCTTCAATAAGGGCTTTTTTACCGATCGAACTGGTTTGAGCCGCGCAATGGAGAGGAAACAAAGAAGGTCCCCCTAGCGGTCAATGAGTTAAGCTATGCTTAGAACACCAGAAAGGGTTATTGACCTGAAATTCTCCCACTCCCAGTAGACCGATGGTGGCGCTTCACAACTCTTGAACCGTAGTTTGCACACTCCTTGCTTGGATCATAATGCAACTGGCCATATACTTTTCTTTTTTTTGCCTAACAATTTTCGTGCCAATTCCGTCCCACTTTCAGATTCCCCAAATCCAAAAATATCTATACCGAAGTGTTGGTTGAGAACTTAATCATGTCCTGCCATTGGCAATTCAGTAGATTGTCAGTGCAGTGTCATAACATTCAGTCAGTGAGGCAGGAGGGGGGTATTTGGCAATGTGTTATTATGTTAATTCTAGTCAGATTCCCTGAATAGTTATAGTTACTCTGCCGATAAGTGTCGAGGAGTGACATCTTCAGTAGCAAAGGAGTAGAAATAGCAAGGCTAAATCACTGAATAAAACTTGTAGGGGAAAGCGTGCATTTTCTGAAAACCTCCAAGTAAAGACTGAAAGCGCAAAAGAGTCGGAATAGCACATCTGTAAATCAACACATGTTCCCCAACAGATTCCAACATCTGCGAAATGCAATAATGTTCAATAAGCCATTTCAATAATGGCTTGGATTGAACGCCCAAAACTCTGGGGTGAGCGAAAGGCCTAGTATAAGCCTACTTCAACCTGAGGAGTAATCTCCCCAGGGCATTTTTATTTTTCTGTGGCTAATCCATCTGCTTTCCACTTTCCAAGTTATTTTTGAAGTTGTGCCAACCACTTCCATGCTGTTTTACATTGGTCCGTATGTCCCGCACCGTTGCCATCACTAAGCGGTGCCATATCTTATATCCGGCCACAGCTGTCTTTACCGTTTGTTGCGCTTGTTTTTGTACCAAAATGTGGCAACCCATATGGAAGATTACTAACATGCACGTCCACATCCACGTGGCCCATGCCTTCATTCATAACATTTCACCCCCCTCTCCTGGCCACAGTGTGTATGACACTCTATAGACATTATACTGCGGATTCATACAACCATCACTTTATATTGTTTATATTCTACAACTGGGACCCCCCCAGACACCACTTCACTTCACACAGGGTGTGATTTTTATTCTACCTACTGACTCCATTTAAAGGGGAGTTCCACCCATTTTCAAAATTTTCTTGAGGGTACAAATGTGAACCAAATGGACCCGCTCCATTTATACCCTCTCAGGAAAAAAAGGGGTCTGAAAGAAAAATCATTAACATGGTGAAATACATCATGATGATGTCATCAGATGTATTTCACCATGTTGATTGATTTTTTCAGACCTCCATTTTTTAGGAAATACAGAATTGGGGGAACTTTTTATCATGTCCACACAACATCTCTAAGGTATAGACCTGCGCAGTGACGTCACCAGCCCTGTTCCACTAGTAGATTCCTCATTCATTTTCCTCAGAGACTTTTCGAAAATGGTTAATAAAAAACACGATTGCGCCGCGGCCAAAGCCAACTCGGGTCGTGACAAATCATGACAACAAGCACAATATCGTCATATAATATATAATTACGAAGAAGTAGAAAACAGCATGATACAAGGCTTTTTGTTTCGTTTTTCATCTTAGAAATGATTTGATTGTCCCAAAAGTTTGTGTGTGTCATCATGATTCGTCACGACCCGAGTTGGCTTTGTCCGCGGCGTAATCGTCTTTGTATAAATTATTTTCGAAAAGTCTATGAGAAAAATGAGGGGGAGTAAAAAAAATGGCTGTGAAAGAGTTAAATGCCAGTCGAACCTTTTGGGTGCCCAAAGTGAAATCATATTCCCAATCCTTCAGGATGGCAGCATGTTGCTTTAACTGCTGCAGTACAGCACACAGAGCAACGGTTCATGCTGTCTCTCTGCACTCGTACACTCTGCACATCTGTTTTCTTGCTGGGGGTTATGAACCTGCCGCTGGGGACAGTATGGAACGCTTTACTACTTTGGCACAGGGAAAAGGGACACCCAACCGGGCGCGTTGTATACCTGATTTATACACCGGCGTGTGAAACGTGGTTGCACCAACGGTAGCAGATCTACAATCTCACATTGCACTCTACTGTGGCCTGTTGGATGCCTGTAAGACATGGGTGGGCAATTATTTTTTCCCAAGGGGCCAAATGAGGTACATAAAATATTGTGGAGGGCCAAGACTAAAGGCTGAACTAAAGTCTGCGTAATATGAATTTGATTTCAAGATAAAAGTAAGCATGAGACCAACCATTTTGACACCTATTTATTCAGAATTTGAACCACAGATGACATTTGAGCCCCAAAGACCCCAAAACTAAAGATTGCTTTTGCTTTTGTCCACAATTCCAGGCTGGATTTGGGAAACAAAACAGTCCAACATACAGATCAAAATGCCCATTCATCTTCTACATTCTCTAGTTGTGTAGACTTGGGCTAATTCACATGATGAATATTTTAACTCTTGAGAGCGTAGAAATGAAACCAAATGGACCCGCAAGGGTCCATTTGGTTTCATTTTTACGCTCTCAGTAATGCCCAGTATGCTGTAAGACTTGCTCTATTTTCTAAAAGTCAGCCTTGCTGTACCAACATGCTCGCCAAGTTTACTTTGTTGGATAATAATTGTTGGTGACTGATGTTTTGTTTATACGTAAAGACCTCATTTAAGCCCCTTCAGCTTCTTGTCTCTTCTTGGCACTTTTTTCCTTATATATTTTGTGTCGCCTATATTTTTCCTATATTTTTTTATCAGTCTTGGGGACGTCTTGGAACACTGGTTACTGCAGTCGCCTCACAGCTAGAAGTTCCTGGGTTCGATTCCCGCTAGGGGCGCTGCTGTGGGTGCTGGCGCATTGTCTGCTGCTCCGCGTCATCAGTGCCCATACCCGAGGCGGGGTTGGGGAAAGGGCCTTTGCATGTTCTCCCTGTGTCCCCTAGGGTAGATACCCTCACAAAAACATGTAGTAATCCTAGGCTCTAAACTGCCTCGCCCTGGCCAGCCGGGGCGCCTGATGGAGGGAACTAGAACTGGTTGGAATAACATGTTCCTTCCACGCGCTACGTCCAACCAGGGAACCTTGGATTCCTCATGCATTGAATGAAGCATGAGGCCAGTCCGCTGCCTCCCCAGGTTGGTGGAGGGTGTGTAGAGCCCCGGATCACATTAGGAATTGGCTCATGGTGAAAAAAAATGGGTTGCAAAATTGTGGGATAAAAATTATCAGTCGGTGTGTCAGTGAATCAGTCAGTCATCCTAAACTACGTATAGTTTATACCTCTTGTGTCGCGTTCCAAACAAGAGACACAAGGCGATGCGTCGTGAGCTTGTGCATAATTATGTGTCGAAGCGGGCTACAACCACAGCACGCCGTGTCATCCCCGTACCAACCTTTCATTGTCTCACATTAGGCGCTCGCTGTTACCCAGGGTGCCTGTTTAGTGTAATTATACCAGCTACAACCACGCTAATAGCGCTGACATAGCAGCGGAGTTCATTTCACCTCAGGGTGCTGCAAAACACCATTACCAGCCCCACCAGTCACCCCAGTGTGTGTGTGTGTGTGTGTGTGTGTGTGTTGTGTGTGTGTGTGTGTGTGTGTGTGTGTGTGTGTGTGTGTGTGTGTGTGTGTGTGTGTGTGTGTGTGTGTGTGTGTGTGTGTGTGGTGCCACACGTCAAAAAAAAGGGGATGCCAAACACCATTAGCTCCACCCGTAATGTTTGTGGGCATGCCTGTGTGTGTGTGTGTGTGTGTGTGTGTGTGCGTGTGTGTGCGTGTGAGCGTTCATGCGTGAGATTCCTCTCCCGTTTGGCTGCTGGGAGTATAGATATTCTCAGCAGTACTAATCTGACTCACAGCAGTTAATTCTGCTAATGAATGAAACGTTTGGCTCACAGCTTAAAAGTTTTTTGCTTATGCCTGTTGAGAATGGCATTAAGTGTGTATCTGCGTGCGTGCGTGCGTGCGTGCGTGCGTGCGTGTGTGCGTGCGTGTGTGTGTGTGTGTGTGTGTGTGTGTGTGTTACAGTGTTTAAATATTCATTGATTTTAGTTTCTTGTTAATCTTGTCTTTCAAGTTAACCCATAATATTCAAAGTTTTGCACCACGTTTTCACAATTTTTCAAAAATAGCAGAGATACAAGCTCATGGCGCGCCACTCGGTGGCGCGCCATGAGCTTGTAGATCTGCTATTTTTCAATAGTTAAAACATAATGCTTAGAACACCAAAACGCGTTCAGTACACTAAGGGTTAACCCATTACAACAGAGAAAGCGTTTCATTTTAGCTAGACAGCATGTTGGCTGTATATTCAAATATAGCGGATATAAACCTCTCCACTGCACGACAAACACAGTTTTCAGCATCCCAAAATCCCTAATACTTACCTTTTTTTTTTAACGCAGCAAACGTATCTGATTATCATCGGTCGCAAACGCAGCTAGAATTATTGTTTTTCATCATTTTGGTTCACTTAATCCAATGGTGCAAACACAACCGACTGTGTCCGGCATAAATGCTTATATGGCACCTTTATCCAAGGTGCTTTACATAGACTGTGCAGGCTAAATGAGGTCTAAGTTGGTTAACCAGGTGTAACTCTTTGAGAGCGTAAACAGGAAACCAAATTTACCCTTGCGGGTCCATTTGCTTTCATGTTTACGCTCTCAAGAGTTAAAATATTTACCATCTGAATTAGCCCCAAGTCTACACAAATAGAGAATGTGGAAGATTAATGGTCATTTTGATCTGTATGTTTGACTGTTCCGCCTGAGAGCGTACAAATGGAACCAAATGAACCCGTTAGGGTTCATTTGGTTGCATTTGTACGCTCTAAGGAAAAAAAAAATGAAAATGGGTGGAATCGCCCTTTAACGTCACTGGAGAGTTCAAGACTGTAGGTCAGATCACAGCATATTACACACATTACATTGTGTCACCGTGCGTCACACTGTGAGTAGAGCTGGACCGATATATCGGTCGTACCGATATATCGGCCAATATCGATACAGATATATCGGCCATTACATCGGCCGATATACAGTATCGGTAACATCGCCGATATACGGTAACATCAGGCGATATATCGGTAACATCAGGCGATATATCGTAACATCAGGCGATATATCGTAACATCGGGCGATATATCGGTAACATCAGGCGATATATCGGCCGATATATGCCTGGAACAGAAAAAGAAAGACAGAAAATGGAATTATTTCACAAAAGTAAATGATGATAATGTTGTGTCCTACTGTTTACTTGAAAGAGAATATACATTTGGAGTTTCAAATTTTTTCAAATGTATTTTTTATTATTTTAAATCATTATTAAACATCGGTCCAAAATCGGTATCGGCCCCAAAAATATGGCATCGGTCGGGCTCTAATGGACCTTTCGTTACGGCACCACCCTTCCCTTCCTCCATCCTTTACTTGACTACCGTTGCTAACTATGACAAGCTTTGCTGGGAGAGAGCCTCCTCCGTTAACCAACGTGTCCATCGCACCATTTATGGATGTTTTATTATAAGTTCCCAGATCAAAAACATCAACAGCCCTATAATGCCACCTTCATCCTGAATTCCAGTAGTGACATAAAGTGTCCAAAACGGTTGTAGGGGCAGTTATCATTAGCTTTTCAAAGCCAAAGAAAAGACTTTAGCTTAGCCCTGCCGCTACAGTCAGCTGTTCTGTGTTTGTGATTTTCTGAATGTAAATCCCATTGCCTAAGGGGTGGTCCTGACTGGCGATAGGTGCGAGTGGCTTCTGGTGACGTAGCAACACTCAATGCGCTGTCCCATTGGCCGTGTGCTCGTAACACGAGCCAATGGCTGCACTCTCGACGTCCCATAGGCCAGACAGTGTGCCAGAGTGTTGCCATGTCGTATCGAAATGAGCTACTTTGGGCTTGTGTTTCATAGACAAATGTAGGTCCTTTCAACAACAACAACAACAAAAACGTATATAGCATAATGTCATAAAGTGCATTATTTGCCATAATGTAATGACCATGAATAAAATCCATATGATTTGATTCATATATCTTAGATTCATCACACAACTGAACTATATGAGGCCTTTTATTGTTTCAATATTGATGAGTATGGCTCTGACCTACAGATTATGACAAATTATGAACTTCATTCTTCACATTATGCTATCTTCTGAAAAGGACCTCTAAGTATAACCTTTGGTATTGTGACATACTCTCCTGAAAAGGTTCACAACCGTAGAAATGACATTAAACGCATAATCTGAAGTGTGACAAGTCGGTAAACCCCGCCCACCTGCCCCCACTTCCCTGGCAACTGTTTGATATATTATCGATGGTATCGCAACTATTAGGCTACTACTCATCTGGAAACAGCGAGATAGCGCGGTCCTTTATGGAGGAGACCCCTAACAACAGTTGCCAGGAAGTGGGGCAGGTGATATATTGAAACATATAAACAAATATTGAAACAATAAAAGGCTTTATATAGTTCAGTTGTGTGATGAATCTAAGATATATGAATCAAATCATATGGATTTTATTCATGTTCATTACATTATGGCAAATAATGCACTTATGACATTATGCTATATACGTTTTTGTTGTTGTTGTTGTTGAAAGGACCTACATTTGTCTATGAAACACAAGCCCAAAGTAGCTCATTTCGATACGACATGGCAACACTCTGGCACACTGTCTGGCCTATGGCACGTCGAGAGCTGCAGCCAGCCATGGCTCGTGTTACGAGCACACGGCCAATGGACAGCGCATTGAGTGTTGCTACGTCACCAGAAGCCACTCGCACCCTATCGCCAGTCAGGACCACCCCCTTAGGCAATGGGATTTACATTCAGAAAATCACAACACAGAACAGCTGACTGTAGCGGCAGGGCTAAGCTAAAGTCTTTTCTTTGGCTTTGAAAAGCTAATGATAACTGCCCCACAACCGTTTTGGACACTTTATGGCACTACTGGAATTCAGGATGAAGGATGGCATTATAGGGCTGTTGATGTTTTTGATCTGGGGACTTATAATAAAAACATCCATAAATGGTGCGATGACACGTTGGTTAACGGAGGAGGCTCTCTCCCAGCCAAGCTTTCATAGTTAGCAACGGTAGTCAAGTAAAGGATGGAGGAAAGGGAAGGGTGGGTGCCGTAACGAAAGGTCCATTGTGAGCTCGCTATTCGGCATAAAAATGAAACGTATAAGGCTTCTCTGCCTTGGTATAAAAGCCTGCCTCGTTAGAATGGCAAACCGGAACGACTTGGGAGCGCCGTCAAC
>CM076987.1:37793893-37811393 GCA_039105355.1 Benthosema pterotum
GCAGGGTCAGATTGACCATTGGGCGTACATGGAGGTCTCCCGGTGGGCCACGACCCGTAGGGGGCCGGTGGTTTCACAGTACGATTAAAAGCACTGCTTTTCAACCTTTTTCGATCCCAGGGCCCACTATTCATTCAGAACTTTGAGCCACGGAGGACCACCATTTGATGGCATTTTAGCCCCAACAGACCCCAAAACTAAAAATATACTGTATCTTTTTGGTCCACAATTTCAGGCTGTATTTGGGAAACAAAACAGGCAAACATACAGATCAAAATGAGCATTTATGTAGATAAATATTTCATGTTTACGCTCTCTATTTTTGAGAGCGTAAACATGAAACCAAATGGACCCGCAAGGGTCCATTTTCATGTTTACGCTCTCAAAGAGTTACATCTGGTTAACCAGTTATACCAGGTAGAACAGGTCCATGACGCACTGGTTGTGGTTGGGCCGGTCTAGGCCAAATCACGCTAAAAATGATAAGAAGCCTGCAATGTCTGATTTGTTTTGTCTCGTCTCCGTCAATGAGCGAGAATCGCAGACAACCCCCCCCCCCCTCACTGTCGATCCACTTTGTTCAGCCCTGGTTGTTTCACACTTTAAAACTCCCTCATTAGCGACCTTAAACTATGTTTCCCTGCCTAGATATAGCTGCTCAACTTTGGAGCACACACTCCCAGTGTCATCAATGCACACATTTGTTAGTTTCAACTTTGGTGGCATATTACCGGCATTTAGGTATAAGTTATGTTTAGAGTTAGGGGTTTGGTAAACGGTTTGCGAGCGATGGCCAAGACTGTTGCAACGGTTTACCAGTCCGAGAAAAATGTTTCGCTGTCGCAACCGTTTTACCACCCTTCGTGATGGGTGGCCAACGGTCAACGACGTACATTGCGGTCGCAAATTGATCTCACATTGATCTCTCAGGACTTACTTGTCCTTGATAGTCAAGCTGTTCTACAAGTCAAAACTTGCTTAAGTCGTCCTTGGTAGCAAAACTGTTAACATATACAGTATGTTGCATCAAAATAAGTTTAGCCATGTTTAAATCCTATTTCTTGGCCATAGCTATTCGAAAACAGGCACTCTAAAAGCTTGGCGATTCTCTGTTTTCTAAAACATTTTTTCAATACATTTTGGAATGTTTTAACACAAAATGGGCTCTTGCGGGGTCCCCTGGCACAAAACATATTTGCAGGTGGAGGCCCAAGGCCAATAATATATTGGGGTTACTTAGCATATTTGTGGCGTTGCCCCCGGGTAGCAATGGCACACACACACACACACACGCACACACACACACAAACACACACACACACACACACACACACACACACACACACACACACACACACACACACCCACACACACACACACACACACACACACACAAACATTTTCGGACACTCGCTCACTCTCTCTCCCTCCACAAGGCTCATGCATACATGTATGCAGCCACCTTGTCATGAACTAAACATGAGCAAATCACCTGGCAGCCTGGTGTTGGACGCATACCAGTGTGCGTGGCACAGCTTTTTACCATGGAAGGTTTTAACATTCAGCTCCAAACCCTGTGGACCACCATTTGAGGATATTTTATCCCCACAGACCCCAAATCTAAAGATTTATTTTGCTTTTGTCCACAATTCCAGGCTAGATTTGGGAAACAAAACAGTCAAACATACAGATCAACATGATGATGAATATTTTAACTCTTGAGAGTGTAAAAATGAAACCAAATGGACCCGCAAGGGTCCATTTGGTTTCATTTTTACACTCTCAAGAGTTACATCTGGTTAACCAATTTAGCTGGGGACCACCTGGAACCCTCTCAAGGACCACTGGTGGTCGCCGGACCACCGGTTGAAAACCCCTGGTTTAGCAGAATGACTGTTTGATAAACATTAATAGCGCCTGTGTTAATGTCTGCGTGCGCACGCGTGTGTGGTAACGGGATGCTAATTTTGTGTATTTCACAGACCAGGGGTGGTTGTAACATTTCCCAATTGGGGAGAAAATGGTATGGGTGCGATGAAGCCGCACCCATACCATTTTTGGTTACAAGACTTTTATTAGGCATTCAAGCATCAACAACAACATCAGTTGTTGTTGACGTTGCAACAGACACGCAGCATGATGAAATGCTGTTGGTTTAGTGGTGACACAGCTGTAGTTAGTTGGTTAGTAGCAGTAGTACTGTTTCATAATCACTTTAATTATAAGCACTTTAATTTGAAATACCTTTGACATTTGGGTTGTGTGCATGCCATCATGTTTGATGGGGCAGTCAGGGCATTTAGGGGGGCATTGCCCCCCCCCCCCATGCCCATGCCTAGATCCGTCACAGACGAAGAGAGTAAGGAGCTTGAATTCCATTCACACTATTTTCTTCTTCTCCCGTGCTCCCCAATCCCTCAGTCTTCACTCTCATCTGTCAATCTGTGAGACTTAGAAATAGAGTGCAAAAATCAGAGGTGTGTCTTTCAAGTCTCAGCCTTCACTCATCTGTCAATCTGTGAGACTTAGAAATAGAGTGCAAAAATAAGACGTGTGTCTTTCAAGTGAAGTCTTTGGGTCAGCTTTTAAAAGTGATCACATTGTTTTTTTTAACCCCCTTAACCCCCATGCTTCTGTTCATTGGACGACAGTCCCACCCTGCATCTATTAAAGCCAATAAACGATAATCGCTAATAATAAATCCATTTTCTTTTGGAACATTTCAGTCAGGATACCAACATTCAGCATAATCCTGGAAAGCACACCAGAGGGGGGGTTAAAGGGGCTTCCAGACGGCAACGATAAACGCCGGCGTTATCGTCGAGCGAGTTTCTTTTGCCGACATAAGGAAATATCGTGCCGTCGATAAACGCCAAGCGTTTTATGCCGGGAGGGGAGGGGAGGGGGGCTGGCTGGCTCCGGTGAAGCAGGCTACCTGATCATGATCACGCTGAATTTACAATTCATTTACAATGAATTAATGACTCACCTATAATGATGGCTAGAGGTTGATATTTGAACGTAGACTATAATTATTCCAAGGTGTGTAGGCTAAAATAAGATGGCAGCATCCAGCACGGTTTAAATATGTTTGTATAATAAACTCTGCAGGCTAAAAGCATGTAACCAACATCAACATGCTCACTTTTTCATATAGCGTGGCCGTGACAAACTCACAACACGTCGGGCAAAAATGAGTTGTAAACATTAGAACGTTAGAGCAGAATTGCCACAACTCACGTCATGGCTCGGCACAGGGCCGGATCTAGAGGTGGCATGGGTGGGCAGGGGTTTAGCTTTGGGTCTGTGGGGCTAAAATATCCTCAAATGTGTTCCGTGACTCAAAGGCTGAATAAATAGTGGGCCCTGGTACAAAAATGTTCAAAAGCACTGCTCCTTATGAAAAACTTTAGAGTTTGCCCACCCTGCCATTCTTCCAGCCCACCCTAGTAGGGCTGGCTATATCCGGCCCTAGCTCGGCTGCGCCAAATGATTAGGGAATCCACTCCTTCCTGGAACAGAAACGGCACTGTGCAGGTCTACTGGTAGAGGGTCCTCACTCCTCAATGTTTGTTTGCTATAAATTGAACTCGCGCGCGCATGCTCGTTTCGTGCACGCGCGCGCAGCAAAAATCAGTGACGCTGGGCGGAAAACGACCGGCGTTAAACGCTCTCTTGAACACGGGTCGATTTTTGAACTTTTGTGCTAAAAAAAAACGCCGGCCCCATTGAGAATGAATTAGAGTGGGCGATTTATTCCTCGCCGTCTGTAAGCCCTTAAGAATGTATTAACGTGACCCACACATCCAATTAAATCACTTTGCAGGCAATGGGAAAACTGCCAAATTCCAGGTACGGTTTTCATTAAAATAGCTCCTAGAGGAAATTGGAAGTGTTTAACAAAGCAGACAGTGTGTTGGCAATCACCAGAAAAAGTCCTACGGAAGACGGTCTGACGCGTTGGATCACTAGCTTTAATTTGTTACACTATAATGTCTGTCATCAGAGCAGTGTTGCCAACTTGGCACATTTGTCACTATATTTAGCTTTTTTTCAACCCCCCCCCCCCCCCCCCCCCCCCCCCCCCAGCGCCAAAATTAGTGAAAAACGGCGGAAAATCTAGTGCTTTTTTACTGGTGAGTTGGGGCGAAATTGATTGACAGGCGCCAGAGATAAAACCCTAATTTTTCACCATTTCTCCTCCTATGATAGTGGTTTTCAACCAGTGGTCCCCAGGCTAAATGATGGACAGCTGGTTAACCAGATGTAACTCTTTGAGGGCGTAAAAATGAAACCAAATGGACCCTTGCGGGTTTCATTTTTACACCCTCAAGAGTTAAAATGTTCATCACCTGAATTAGCCCAACTTAGTCTACACAACTAGAGAATGTAGAAGATTAATGGTCATTTTGATCTGTTATGTCCCAGGCAGGCATCTAGCGCATTCTAGTGCATTTTGGAAGTGCCACTAGTGCATTTTCAATCTTGGCAGTTGGCAACACTGCATCAGAGGTCCGTTCACGGGGGAACAGGGAGGAACATGAACACTCAGCGCTAATGACCAGTCCCTCTGTTGTACCAGTGTCAGGAGTCACAACTGCTTATGCAACTTGGCAGAGATGTGCGAGTGTCTGCGTTGTCACTGGACGCTTCACTCCTCAACAGATTTGCCACGCCTTTTGGCCTTTGTCTAAGAACTACTAGAAGCAGAAACGGAAAAATATTTTTGAGGAAATTCGATGGCCGATCTTGGACTCTCGTAGAGTGATCATGTCAGAATCGCAAACACCTCTCTACGAGAGTCCTTGGGCTAGGGCAGGGGTCGGCAAACCCAAGATGTTGAAAGAGCCATTTTCGACCCAAGATTAAATTCAAAATCTGTCTGGAGCCGCATTTTATTACTTTTTTTTTTCCTGAGAGTGTGCAAATGTGAACCAAATGGACCCTAGCGGGTCCATTTGGTTCCATTTGCACACTCTCAGAAAAAAGGTCCTCAAAGAAAGATCATTAACATGGTGAAACACAACCTTTCTTCAGAAATGGAGTTTCTAAAAAAATAAAGGAGTTTTACAGAACTCCATTTCTAGTCCACACAACATAACATAGTAAACTGATTAAACCTTTGAAAATGGGTGGTTCAGATTGAAAGCTCCACCTCTGATGACATGGCCAAGTGCTACTTTAACTGGCAACTGTCAGACAGTGCAATGCGTTTTGGGTGACTGAAATGTTTATATTATTTTGGTGTGGATCACCTGAGTGTAATAATGCTACAGCCACTGAGCCACTAGGGCTGTGTTCTGGAGCCGCATGCGGCTCCTGAGCCGCAGGTTGCTGACCCTTGGGCTAGGGTTAGGGTTAGTGCAACAAATCAATCACCAAATGTCCAAATCTCCCCAAATTTGAATCACATGTTGTGAGTGGTGGCACCAACAGGGAGCCAAAATTATTTCCATTTTCATCCATAGGGGGCGCCACAAAAGTACAAAAGCATGATTTGGGGCATATAAATCCCCTCCCAATTCCTTCCACGTGATCAGAGGGGTGAATTTAATAGTCGACATCATAACTAATAGCCAAAATGATTGCAAGGGGCCGAAACAAGCGACTGCGACAACCACGCTCAATTTTTAAAAATTGCAGTATTTCTAGTTATTTCGTTACTATTGCTCCTAATGGGAGCGAGCCTAGCTTTTCTGTTAAAGGTAGGGGAAGTGATTTGAAATTCATGGTGTAGTACCAGCCTGGTGCACTAGGGGCCCCCAAAAGTAGCTACACTATGTGAACCTGCTGCTCTCTCCTGATTGGAGGAGAATTGTGGTGACCTGGGGAACTTTTATTAGCTCCTCTGCTAACGTGGGGGAGGGGGAAACTCCATATGTGGTTTCCACACCTTATAATAGAGCATTTTAACAGAAAAAAAATATTTTTGGGGTGATATCTGACAAAAGTGAAATCACTTCCCCTACCTTTAATCTGTGAAAAGGTTAACCTCTTGAGAGCGGATTCTGAGCTGCGCTGCTGAATCCGTCCGCAGCAGAACGCGTTATACATTGTTGCCGATGAAAATGAAGGTGAGGGCGGACCAATCGGGGCCAACATTTCTGTCGTGTTTTTTAGAATTAACATGTGTGTCTTTTCTTCACCACAGGGCCTGATGATCCTCCTGCAGAACCTTCCCACGATGCACTGGGGCAACGAGGAAGTGTCTGTGCTCCTGGCCGAGGCCTACCGGTTGAAGTTCGCCTTCGCCGACGCCCCCAACCACTACAAGAGATGATGAGCCCACCGGTGTGTCTTCTCTCTGGCCCTGCCCTGCCCTCCCCTCGCCTCCCCCGGGCGCCTCCCTCCCCTTCCTCCTCCACACACAGGGCCTACAGACTGCGCGAGTGCACAGTCCAAGTTTCGGCCAAGCTGTGACGTCACATCCTGCATTTTTGAATGGGTGTCAATGAGACTTCTGGCTTGTTCCGGTGTGAATTTCGGCGGCAGACGGGTCTTTCCTGCTACCTGACCACCAGGGGCGGATTGGCACATATTTTCCATGTGCCAATCCGGCACATGGATTGGCACATGGGGGGGGGGGGGGGGGGGGGCAGCTGGTTAACCAGATGTAACTCTTTGAGAGCGTAAAAATGAAACCAAATTTTGGTTTCATTTTTACACCCTCAAGAGTTAAAATATTCATCATGTGAATTAGCCCAACTTAGTCTACACAACTAGATAATGTAGATTAAGATTAATGGTCATTTTGGTATGTTCCAGGTGAGCATCTAGCGCATTCTAGTGCATATTGGAAGTGCCACTAGTGCATTTTGGATTTTGTCCAGGCCACTAGGTGGCGCAGGCCACCGGGAAAACTCCCTGTACTCCAGATGGCCAATCCGCCCCTGCTGACCACTGTCCAAAATGCGAACTGGAACTAGCCGGAAGTTCCCATTGAAACCCATTCAAAAAAGGAGGATGTGACGTCACACCCGGGCCGAAGCACAGACTGTGCAAAAAGCAATGTGGAGGCAGCCCCAGTGAGCTATACTGACCATAGAGGCGTGCCGTGCGACCCTCCTCCCCTTCTCCCCTTCTTCCCACATCACCCGTACCCTTAAAGTGTCGGCCGTTCTCAGCTGTGCGTCTGTCATTTTTTTTTTTTTAGCTTTCAACCAACCGACGACTGTGAGTAATCGAGGCGGAAGGATTGATTAGTCGTCTTCTTAACACTCCCCTCGCCGTCTGGGAACAGAAAACTGTGCCGTACACGCACTCCTCCTTGGCGTCTCTCTCTCCCAAACGACGTTCTTCTTACTTAACTTCCTGGTCCCAAAAAGAAGTGGAGGCTATGAACCCAAGAACCTCCCAGTTGTGTGTCCGGTAGCCGGAGGAGGAGGAGGAGGAAGATAAACAGACGGCGCTCGAGCCTCGATGAAGCCGGGGTCTCAGAAACAGGGGGTCCGACTGACTAGGAACCCCCTTCCCCTGAGCCTTTGCTGAGAAAGACGACCGTTCTACACATCTGAAAAGATAATAGGGGAGGGGGGGTTGTTTTTTTTTTTTTTGTTTTTGTCTAAGAAGGTGTCACTCACCGGTGCCCCCGAAAAACCATGAAAGGTAAAACACAAAATGGGTTTTTGGACAGTTCTGTAACTTGGAAAACATGAGATCGTACTTGAGATAGTTTTAAATGGAACATTCCCTCCACCACGCATTTGGACGTCCTTGTCTATCTGCAACGCTCTCTCAGTCATCGGTTCGATCGCATCGTGGGTTTTACTTGCACTCACTTGCGGAGATCAACTGCTTCTTTTTAGGGTGTCAATACAAACCTGTTCTTTTTTTTCTCTCTCTCTTGCCTTAATATAGCTGTTTTTCTGTTGGTCTTTCATTTTTGTTTTCTCTGTTCGTTGTTTTCTGTAATGTCTCTCTTGAGTCTAGCTCTTCTTGCACCTTCAGCATATACAGTATATTCTTTCATACCTTTGCTTTGCATTGGGGTTTCCTGTTGGCATTAAACCCAATGACCCATAATCGCAAGTGGGCGAACCCGAATTATAATAATTAATGAATCAGATGACGATTATCAAACACATCTGATGAAATGATCATTAATCCCATAGAGCAGTGGTTTTCAACCAGTGGTCCGGGGACCACCGGTGGTCCTTGAGAGAGCGAGCGATAGTGAGCCCTGGTGCCGAAAAAGGTTGAAAACCCCTGCCCTAGAGGGCAGTAAAGGCCAAGTGCCACCTAAAATGTGCAACATGAGGAGATGTTGTGCTTGTAACTGAAAGTCCTCAACTTCCTGGTTCTGCTGAGACTCACAGAGGACTACAGTACTAGCTCCATTCACTGTATTCCATCTCATTATGAGCCATAATGTGAGGGAAGATGCAGGGGTTTTGGCTGTTATATTGTTAAACTCTGGATTAATTACAATTCCTCCAATCTAAGGATCGTGTCCCTGGCAACCTGTGCATTATTGAATTAATCTCAAGATGTCAATCGGGCATGGACGTCATTGACAGTAACTTCCTGACCCTTACATAACTTGAATTCTTTGACAGTATATGTATGAATGCACCTGGATTGTGTGTGTGTGTGTGTGTGTGTGTGCGTGTGTGCGCGTGCGTGTGCGCGTGCGTGCGGCAGTTCATTGCATTAGGATCTTGAGACTTTGTGTCTCGCACTTTACAAAAAAAATCTGAATTAGTATACATTTTGCACATGTTTTCAATGTGCTTTTAGATTCCACTTTATTTTTCACTCATAACAGTGCTTTAGTGTAGGATATGGTGACTTTCTTTTTAGAGCTTTGGAAAACAAAATTTAACATGTTCTACCAAAAAAAACGAAGTATGAAATGCAACACACAGGCAGATTGAGATCATGGCCAAAGAGAGCACATGCCGGCTTGCTCGTACCTGAATAAGTCCCTTTACCATGTTAAACCCTTGTGTCTGTTATTTGGGGAAAAATCTTCCAAAATAGCCCTAACATCCACAAGCTCAGAATGTGTTGCATTGCGATGAGTTGTGACCTTGTGGGTCTGCTATTTACAAAGTATTTAACCAGTTTGGAGGACAGAAAACATAAGCATTTTTTTCCTTTTTCTTCTTATTTTTATCATTGTGTTTGCTTGCTTCCCCAATGGTGTTGTGGACTGATGAAAACTCCTGCCACGAGACTGCCATGGCATTATCACACACATCGTCGTGACAAAGATATTAGCCATGCTAGCTAGCTAGTCGGAGCTTCAAGAGACACACCCTCGAAATGGTACAGTGTTGCCAACTTGCCACACTCCAAAATGCACTAGTGGCACTTCCAAAATGCACTAGAATGAGATAGATAATACAGATCAAAATGACCATTAATCTTCTCCATCCTCTAGTTGTGTTCCCAAGTTGTGATTTGGGCTAATTCACATGATGAATATTTTAACTCTTGAGAGTGTGAAAATGAAACCAAATGGATCCGCAAGGGTCCGTTTGGTTTCATCTTTTATGCTCTCAAAGAGTTAGATCTGGTTAAAACTGAGGGTTTATCTCTGGCGCCTGTTGATCAGTTTCACCCCAACTCAAAAGCACTAGATTTTTTCCGCCAGGAGCTTTTCACTAATTTTGGCACTAGGGGGCGTCTGAAAAAAAGAGCTAAATATAGCGACAAATGCGCCAAGTTGGCAACACTGAAATGGTATGTCTTGACACCATCTCAAGAGGCAAAATCATGCAGTCACTTTATTCAAAAACGCCTTGTTTACATGTTTTCTTTATTTTTTTTAGCGTGATCCCCGACCCCTACTCCTTTCTTCTTAGAAAAAAAGAACACCTTTATGATGATCGTGAGAAAGCAGCTTTTTGATTTTCCCTTTTTTATTTTTGTCACTCCCCTTGACATCTGCCTCTGAAATAGTGATAAAACAAGAGAAAACTGTACTAGAGTGTGTGTGTGGGGGGGGGGGGGGGGGGGGACTGGAATAGTTTCTCCTATTAAAACAAAAATCTGTACAGAGCAAAATTTTGAAGAAACAAAGATCTGTAAATAGAAAGAAGAAAAAAAAATACATGTAAATAAATCCTATATATGATCTGACGGGTTTGAACCCAGTGTCACGTGTGTCATTTTTCAGCGCAAATCGTTTTGGCTAATTTGTTCGTCTGTGTGTCTGTGAAACGCACAATAATTCAAAGATCTGTGCCACATTTTCACCGTTTAAAAAAATATCAGACCTACAAGCTCATAGCGTGCCACTCAGTGGCACGCTATGAACTTGTAGGTCTTGTAGGTCATTTAAAATTATATAAAAGCATTTTTTTAAGGATTTTGAAACCCCCGAAAGATTGACTCCTCCCTCTAGGCCACTGAGGGTAACAAATTAGTCCAGGCTTTCCGTTTTTAGCGCAACGCGTACGAAAATGAAAGCCTGGGTGTCGATGCTACATCACTGTGTGGGGTTCTACCTTTATGTCCGCATTGTGTCACCCTTAAATCCGGCCATTTTCACACCGCTCGCACGAGTAACGAGCGTCACGGCCGGATAGGAAGAAAGACGCTCACACACACGGCGTCTGAGTCTAGGGGGGAAAATTTCTCTCCTAAGGCCCTGAAATACGAAGGCATACGATTAAAATTCATGGTGTTGCGTCGCTCAATTCTTTCCCCCCTATCTTTGATTAGCAGGGTGTGTGCTATTTCGGATGCCATCTGGACAGGTGTGGTCTGTGGTGATGAGCCCACCAGTCACAATACAACGACGGTCCCCGGCGTGTTTTTTAGAGTAACGAAAGTCAGTTGAAAAGCACTATTTTAACCCATTCTGGTGTTGCGGATCGCTCAGTGATCTTCCCTATCTTTGAGCAGGTCACTAAAAACGTCATCTATGGATCCCATCTGGAGAAGGTGTGCGGCTGGTACTGCCACACGAGGTATATACATCATTCTGTCCGGTTCCTACTCGGAGGTAGTTAGGGGTACGAGTCACTAAGTAAAAGTCACTATTTCTAAGGACTTTTCTTATTCTCTGTGGATGCTGACACTATATCATACCTAAGGACACTCAAAACGTACCGGCAATTTTGTCTCAGAGCGGCCCTCAGAGCGGCCCTCTGAATCTTTGTGGGGGCTCCGGCCTGAGCCCCCATGAGAATTTAAGACAAAGGGGCTCTGGGGCTCGGGCTAACTAAAATTAGTTAGTTTAGTTTTTAGTTAACTATAAAAACCCTGCAATAGGCAGTCTCATTTGAAGAGGACAGAGGGCCGCCAGCACTGATTCGTGGGCCGGTTTTATGAGCATAATTTTTTTTTTTTTTAAATTAAAACACGACCTTAACGGCCCCCGGGGGTCGGCCCACCGGGAAAGAGCCCTGTATGCCAGACTGTCAGTCCACCCCTGCATTCTAGTTTACGAAGCTAGATTATAGTATCTGATGCTTTATTCTAGTTCCAGACACTAGATTCTAGTTTCTGTCACTAGTTTCAAGTTCAGGGCGTTAGATTCTAGTTTCTGTCACTAGTTTCAAGTTCAGGGCGTTAGATTCTAGTTTCTGTCACTAGTTTCAAGTTCAGGGCGTTAGATTCAAGTTTTTGACACTAGATTCTAGTTTCTGTCACTAGTTTCAAGTTCAGAGCGTTGGATCCTAGTTTCTGACGCTAGATTCTAGTTTCCGAAACTACATTCTAGTTTTTTTTTCATACTATATTCTAGTTCTTGGCGCTAGATCCTAGTTTCTGACACTAGATTCTATTTTTCTTTTTAAATTTAGGTTTCTGTGTCCGTGATGCTCGACATATTTCATACCAAGGACCACCAGAATTATCTCTAGTTGGCTGCAGACCCCCCCATCTGAAAACATGTCCTAGAGATCCCTCCAGAAGCAAAGATCTGAGTTAAAAAATGTTTGCTTTTGAAATAATGCATTCAAAGATTGAAAAATATCAGACCTACAAGCTCATGGCGCGCCACTCGGTGGCGCGCTATGAGCTTGTAGGTCTAATATTTTTCTATAGCTAAAGAATAGGATACAGTACCGAAAGAGTTAAGTGGTTCATACCGTAACAACAAATAAACCGATGATTGCACAGAAAAGATTGTTTTTCGAGGGCTGTGTTTTTGTCACACCGTATACAGTATAGGCTATAGCTATTTTGACAGGTTTCTTTTCTTGGTTTGTTTTTCCACCTCTTCTTCCTGCATAGATTATCTCATACTTGATACAGTCCTTTTCTATTTTCTGTGCACTGCTGCTCTCTTTCTTTCCTCTCTGGCATTCTGCTTTGCTGCCGTCGTTCTCCTCTTCAAGCAAGGTAGCTATATAGAAGGTTCCACTCTCACTCTTCACCACTCATCCATCCACGACTTCTTCTTCTTCACACCATGACTGTGCACTTTACTCCGTAGAACTTACCGTAGAACTCCTCCTTGACCTCGGAGCAACCCCCTCCTCCATGAGCTGCTGTGTGACAAAACGATGGAGTCGGATATACCGCTGGCGAAGAATGCATGCAGATGAATCACAAGCTAACAAATGATAAATAGTGAGTCGGGGATAATACCGGTATATCTTTAAAGTTATAGTAAGTAGGGGTGGGACTCGACTCTCGAAAATTTTTGATCGAATTAATTTGAAGCTTTGTAGTTAATTAATCTCATTAATCTATTAATTAATCTCAATTAATCGCATACCAATATTTGAGCCAAGAAGCATTTTTTGGTCAATTAAAACAGGCTGGTGTAGTGTGTGACTGGGTTTTTCTAAATCCAAACTGTGTCCACACTGCGACGTGATGGTGAGTGTTAAAGATAGCGTTAGTAATTTCGGACCAATGGGAGTTTGGATCAATGGCAGCCCTCATTGGTTATAATGATGGGCTTCTCCCATTGCGTGCACCAGTATGATCAGTACGCCTGTAATCTGTCCCCTGAAAAAAGGTTCTGTAGTGCAAAATCTATGCGCGATTAAAATAGGTTAATTTTGTTAATCACGTTATTGTTTCTGTAATTAACACACCCAGTGCCAGCCCTTTTTCATATTTTTTGAGGTAGCCAGTGCCTGCGATTTTCATCTAAAAGTCATATTTCATGTTTCGGTCCATGTTTCCCGACGGACAAGTTAGTTGGCGACACACACTTCCGGTTTCCGGTTGGTCCGTCCCTTATTATGGTCCGTCAATGGAATATGCGGTCGCGGGCATGCTGCTGTTAGCATGGGGATCGTATCAAACCAGCGACGGTAAGCAACGTAGAGAGACGTAGCTCAACGTAAGAGGCATCAGTCGTAACTATGTTTCATAATGATAACCGGAGACGTAGATCTATTTCAACGGCACGAAATCTGTTAATCGCAATTAATCAGTCAAAGTCCCAGCCCTAATTGTAAGTTGTTTTTGCTTAATCCTCTCTACTATAGAGTGTGGTGACCATATAAGGAGTTCCTCCCTGTCCCCAGTGATCTCCTGGGGTTAAAAAAAAAATAGTTTCAGTTTGGGTTTTGGGATAAAAGCCTTTCGTCCAATCAGGATGAGAGGGGCCTTCCTCCAATCAGGAACGTGCGTGTGTGTGTTGTGTGTGTGGGGGGGGGGGGGCCTTCATGTATATGGTGTTGGCCTGTTGCACTTCCCCTCACTGTAGAGTGTGTGCATGTGCACGTCTTGCTACCGGGGGTGGGGGGGGGGGGCTCACTTACTGTACCTTTAACTACATCAGGACTCGGTAGAGTGCAAACTTGCGCGTTGCAAGTACGCCATACATAGCCTACTTGTACGTGAGCGGAGCGAGCTAATACCTGTGACATTAGTTATAGAGGTCTCTTACGTCATCACAACCCAGTCTCATGAGGTTTAGGCGAATATGCACGGAAGTGTCATTCCGTCCATGCTCGCCTAGAATACACGAAAAATCCATGCAGATTCGCCTAAATCTGTGCATATTATACTAGCATATACTCCACTGAAAATGGCGGAGGGGCGCAATGCTCAGCGCAGCAATTCGCTCGGCTAGCGCCTCGCTCAGTGGCGCTTCACAATGCTCATGGTCGGCAGAGCCGACTCAGCCGCGTCCGAGTTGCGATGTGTTAGGGACAGAATAGTAAATATTATAAAACCCAAACTGCCCCACCCCCAACCAGCCACTTCTGTGTTTGTGAAAACCACGCCCAAGTACATATTCGCAGATTTTTACTTTAACTAGTGTATGCATCCAGTTCCGTAGATGGCATAGTGTAGTACTATCTGTGAGATCGGGCTGGTCATGATTACATCATCACCTAAACCAGCCAATCAGAGGACCCCGAGAGACTGGCGACCACGCACCGATCGCTTAACTGTCTTGTACCCACTCCGCTCACGCAAGTGTGGTACATCCAGGAACATATGGGATGCATGTGCTAAGATAAACATACTGTATTTAAACCGCAGGAAGTATTGTGTTTGCTTTTAGTTACGTCTATTTAGGTTGGACACAACTTGTTTAGTGATTCAGTGATAATATACAACACATAATATACTATAACATACCATAACACAATGGTTTTCAACCAGTGGTCCGGAGACCACCAGTGGTCCTTGAGAAAGTTCCAGGTGGTCCCCAGGCTAAATGATGGAGTTGGTTAACCAGATGACACTCTCAAAGAGTTACATCTTGGTTCACCAACTTTCCATCATTTAGCTGAGAACCACATGGAACTCTCTCAAGGACCACCAGTTGAGAACACCACTGAGCTACAGTGATGAAGACAACCAGTTGGAAGACAGCCCAGAGGCCCAGAACAAAGTCGTGCGGCGGGCGCCAGGCGTCCTTCTTACCGGGCTTCCGCCCGACGATCTCGGACACCGGGAGCTGGTCGGCGTAAGACAGGCGACCGCCGCCGAATCCCTTCCGCCTCCCCGAATCCCCAACGACGCGTACAGCAACGGGAGGCTTCTCCCCTCCCACCGGCGGCTCTCCGAGATCGTCGAACGTTTCGGTGAGCTCCGCATCGCGGCGGACGCCACCGAAGAAGTCGGTGACCTGGACGGCGGCCGGGTCCCTCCGGTACAGGTCGACGCGGAAGCTCGGCGTGGACGAGCACTGGCCCGGCCCGGTGCACACCCGGAACAGGTCGTCCAACGTACTACTACTATCGCTTCTTCCGGGTTTCCGCACTTCTTCTTCTTCTTCTTCCAGGAAGCGCAGCAGGTGGAAGGTGTAGCGGTCCAGCAGGGACGCGCCCACCCCCGGGTCCGTCCGCTGGCCGAAGGACACCTCCCCGACCAGGGCGCTGGCAACGGCCACGACGTCTTTCGAGTAGAGCTCGGCGTACATGGTCGCCGCCTGGCACGTGTCGACGACCAGCAGGAGCTCCCGGTAGCGCCGCGCCGCCCGCATCTGCTCCACGGCGTCGGCCAGCTCGCCGGCGCCGAGCTCGCCCGCCCCGGAGTCCTGGAGCCGCATGAAGCCGTCGCCGCCGTGCCCCGCGAGGAAGAGCAGCACGTTGCTGCCCGCGTCGGACAGCAGGCGGCGGGAGCGCGGCGTCCCGGGCGGCACCCGGTCGGTCAGGACGCGCAGGAGGGTCTCGGCGGTCACCTCGAAGCCGCGGTAGTCCACCTCCGGGCCGTCGCCGTCCCAGTCGCCGTACTCGTTCGTCCCCGCCAGCGTGTCGCCGAACACCGTGGCGGGCGCGGGATTCCTGGGGTTGCAGGCCACGTCGTCCGCCAGCATCAATATGATGCGGCTGTCCGGGATGCCCAGTCGCTTCACGGCGCGGTACACGGACAGGACGCCGGCCGCGTGCCGGTAGTTGTGCCAGTTCCGCGACGTGGACACCAGCACGGCCCAGTTGTTGTTGTTGGCGTGACCGCCGCTGGGGTACGGCTCCGCCGTAGCCTCAGCGATGTTCCGTAAGAGCGAGTTGACGGCGAAAAGCAAGGTAAGTAAAGTGAGGAATTTCATTGTGCTGCAGTGCCTCGCGGAGTACCTACCGATGATAGCCGGAATCGTGATGCCGCCCCTGTGTGGATAGAGTCTAACGTGGTGTTTAAAGGGGAAGTCCACCCATTTTCAACAGTCTAATATGCCATTAGTATACCCTAGAGGTGCTGGGTGGACATGATAAACACGTTTCCCCATTCTGTTCTCCCAAGAAATGGAGGTCTGAGGAAAACCACTAACATGGTGAAACATCTTGATGACATCATCAAGATGTATTTCACCATGTTAATGGATTGCTTTAGACGGGGAAGCGTCTAACTCTTAACGCTTCCCCGTTAGGGTTCATTTGGTTGCATTTGTACACTCTCAGAAAAAATGTTGGGTGGAATTCCCCTTTAATATACCTTAGAGATGTTGTGTGGACATGATAAAAACCTCCCATTCTGTGTTTCCTAGAAATGGAGGTCATTAACATGGTGAAACACAACTTGATGACGTCATTAAGATGTGTTTCACCATGTTAATGATTTTTTTCTTTTACAACTTTTGTCCTGAGAGTGGACCCGCAAGGGTCCATTTTGGTTGACATGTATACGAAAACTTTGAAACTGGATGAATTCCCCTTTAGCTGTGAAGGGAGACTTTCTACATCTATATGGTATATGTCTTACTGGTTAAATAAATATATTCTGGTCATGTCGATGACATCGCGATGAACATGTAAGTTGTCACAAATATTGTGATTCCAGCCCAGTCAATGAAATCCCACAGCCCTCTCACGTATTAGGAGGACAATATCAGTCACCAGAAAAAAAGATGGGCTGTTTTTTTGATTAATCTGTCATGGTTAAAATGGAGCTTTAAGTTATAATGGGTTTGTATAGGAAGGAGCTGGAGGCGCTAAAATGAACATCAAATATCTAAATAGTGAATGGTGTAACTTATAAACTGTCTGGAGTGTTCACATGAGACTGAGTAGACCATAAAATGACCAAAAGCTTTTTTTAAAGTGTAATATCCCTTTAACCCCTGTGGAAAAATATACTTCCCAAAACACCACTTGAGCGTCCTCCTCTACTTTTTTTATCGAGCAGAATGCACCCTGAAGAGAAAAGGGGGAAAAAAATAATTACAGTAATTGTGCGTTCAGAACTTCACCAAGGCAACTCCCTGCTTGGCTGCCAAGGTTTAGGCTCAAAACAGCCTGTGAAAGGAACATTTAATAAGCCTTCAACCAGAATCCCTTTGATGTAATAGAACAAATACAGTACACGTAGTACCAATGATTGCTCTCTTCTTTGGCGGCGATGGAATTGCTTCGTACGACACTTACAGTATATTGCATTGCGAAGAGACAGTGCCGTCATTGAGAGAATCCTTTTCTGTGTGCTCACATTGGATATTTATTTTGTTCTCACAACCGAATTAGAACTGCATTTCAGTGGAATCCAATCAATTCAATCAAATTCAATCAAATTCAATTCAAATTCTGATTTTTTTTTCTTTAGATTTAAGGATATACCTCCTTATGCATTTCCAGTAATACTATTGTCAGCTCATTGTGTAAGTATGCGGCAAAAATTGAAAACCAAAAGAAGAAAAAAG
>CM076987.1:37816393-37829724 GCA_039105355.1 Benthosema pterotum
TTGGGCGTTGCAATAGTGGCTAGCCTAGTAGTAGTTCTACTACCTGCATTCTACATCCATTAAAATTACTAGTAGTATTTTAGACTTTAGTTTATAATTATTTCATTTTCCAGGCTTTTTTTTTACTGGCCCAGTCGGGCAGTCATTATGAGCCCCAGCTGTGTGGTGCTCAAAGGAGCTTTCCACCCCTGGATTGACAGCTCATTGTAGGATTTTTGGTGCTCCTGAGCACCTGAGCACCACTTATGTGCACCCCTGGTTATGTCTGACATCTCACAGTGGATGTATTGTCCTCTTCCCTGGGGTGAGTCCAGCCCCATGCAGGACCTCACTATCTCCATAGGGCTTCTGTTCCCATAGGCATGGTCTTGTCTCTAGAGAGTCAGCCCTCATTGACGGCACACATTGCAGCGGTCACTGTTTTCTATACTGTAGGTGTACACATGCCGCGACATTCAAAGGATCGTACCCTTCCTCACCCCATGGTCAACCTTAATTTTGACCTAATTCTGCACCTTCTCCCTCTGGGAGATGGAACAAATTAACACTCTGAGTGCCAGCACTTTATCATATTTTTTTAGGTAGCTAGTGCCAGCGATTTTCATCTTAAAGTCATATTTCATATTTCGGTCCATGTATCCCGTCGGACAAGTTAGTTGAAACAAACCTTTCCAGAACCACCCAAGGGGACAAACGCTTCAGAGGTCCCATTCAGACTCGAACTTCACTCTCCCTGTACGCCAACCCCCTCTACTCCTGACACCCCTCTGCATCCATCGATGATACACAGGGGCGGATTGGCACATATTTTCCCACCGGGACCATTTTGCCTTTGCCAGGCCACCCTGGGGGGTGGGCAGCTGGTTAACCAGATGTAACTCTTTGAGAGTGTAAAAATGAAACCAAATGGACCCTTGCGGGTCCATTTGGTTTCATTTTTACACCCTCAAGAGTTAAAATATTCATCATGTGAATTAGCCCAAGTTAGTCTACACAACTAGAGAATGTAGAAGATTAATGGTCATTTTGATCTGTATGTTCCAGGCGAGCATCTAGCACATTCTAGTGCATTTTGGAAGTGCCACTAGTGCATTTTGGATCTTGGCAGTTGGCAACACTGCCTGCAAGCGCCCTGGCACACAGGAGTGAACGGGAATATGGCACAGGCCACCGGAAAACTCCCTGTACTTCAGATGGCCAATCCGCCCCTGATGATACATGATATACTGTACGGTGCAGACATATCCCGGTCACTCCTTCTCACGTTCTGTTTTCTTCAGTACAATATTAATAATTTACTGTGGAAGCAGAGAGACACGATGAGGCAACATTTAGTATTTATGGCCCCCACGCTGTCAATCTGCATGAGAATGGCTGAATCTTTTTTTTTTTTTTTAAGAAAAATATGTGTTTTGCCTCGCTTAACTGACATTCAGTGGGGTTTCTTGTCAGTTTTTTTAATAGTTTTCTCCTTTTTTGTCATTGTTTTTCCTCTATTGAGATTGTTTATTCACAATCACATACTAATTTTTTTTCCTATTCATGTATTTAGTTATTTTAATTTTATGATGTAATCCAGCAGTCGACAGGCTTCTATTATTGAATGTTTTTTGACCCTCCCTTTACATCCCGTATAAGGGAAAATGTAAAAAAAAAAAAAAAAAGTCAAACTTTCCTTATGTTTTAACATGCACAGGTCAAACTACTAAAATGGGTCTTCATTAACCCATCCAAGCATTAGTTATTGCTCAGAAAAACAACTGGCATGACAAAATGTGATGAGGACAGCACTTTTTGGGCACATTTGGGCATGTGGCTATGTTTTTTTAGGCAAAACTTGTTGACAACATGAGGCAGTGTTTCTATAAGGTCTTACAGAAACACTTGCCCAGGCCGCCACCCTGCTTAACAGGGCCAGATCTAGGAGTAATATAAGTGGTTTTCATCAGTGGTCCGGGGACCAACAGACACTTGCTGGTCCATTTGGTTTCATTTTAGAGTTAAAATATTCAGAAGAAGAGGGGGTCCCGCACACTGTCTTCACTTATAAATACTTTTATTAAGGATGACAACGTTTCGGTCTACATGACCTTCATCAGGTATCTGGTAGCAGTAGCCACCGGTCCGGATATTAAAGGGGTACTTCACCCAAAAAAAACTTTTGGTCATTTTATGGTCTACTCAGCCTCATGTGAACACACCAGACAGTTTATAAGTTACTCCTTTCAGTATTTAGATATTTGATGTTCATTAGTCTGCCAGACCCAAACCCATTATAACTTAAAACTCCATTTTAACCATGACAGATTATTCGAAAACAACCAATCTTTTTTTCTGGTGACTGATATTGTCCTCCTAATACGTGAGAGGGCTGTGGAATTTCATTTACAGTTTTTATTTATTTTTAAAATATTGTTTTATTCATTTGGGTGGGCATTCCCAAATATGGAGGGGCTACATTTTACAAAACAATATTTTCAAAATAAATACAGGATTTGAGCCACGGACCACCATTTGAGGACATTTTAGCCGCACAGACCTAAACAAACAAACAAAAAAAAAAAGATTTATTTTGCTTGGATTTGGGAAACAAAACAGTCGTAAACCTATACAAATCAAAATGACTTAATTTTCTACATTCTCTAGTTGTGCAGACTTGGGCTAATTCAGATGATGAATATTGAGAGCGTAAACACGAATTTTTGGTTATCTGGTTAATCATTTTTGGTTATTTGGTTTCGTTTCTGGTTATCTGGTTAATCAACTTTTCATCTGGTTAACCAACTTCGCTGGGGACCACCAGGAACCATCTCAAGGTGGTCCCACTGTTGGTCCCCGGACCACCTGTTGAATACCCCT
Organism: Benthosema pterotum; assembly: GCA_039105355.1. NCBI lineage: Eukaryota > Metazoa > Chordata > Actinopteri > Myctophiformes > Myctophidae > Benthosema > Benthosema pterotum. The sequence goes on from CM076987.1 coordinate 37,819,253, forward strand.
GGAGTAGATCATTTCGTGTTTAGATCATTTCAAAATGTAGGCTTTCTAATAATAGGACCATAGGTAAAAAAGTAGGCCTATAGGCCACAAGCCTGGCAATAAATACATAAATCTGCCAACATGGAGGGTTACAAATAAGCATCTAATTAATTTTATTCGTGTAGGTAGCATTGATATTGCCTACTGTCCCAATTGGCAATGAAGCACTCATGTCTCGTTCATTTTGGTTAGTGACATGCATTACAGTTGCAACTCAGGTTGATTTGATAGACTTCAGCACCACGGATAGAGGCACAAACACTAGTCCTGCGCTTCACTCTGTTGTAACCTGCTTGGCGCTGTCCAACGTTTATGAGGTGCTGAACGCAACTCAGGTTGGTTTGATAGGCTTCAGCACCACGGACAGAGGCACAAACCACAAACACTAGTCCTGTGCTTCACTCTGTTGTAACCTGCTTGGCGCTGTCCAACGTTTATGAGGTGCTGAACGCAACTCAGGTTGATTTGATAGACTTCAGCACCACGGACAGAGGCACAAACACTAGTCCTGCGCTTCACTCTGTTGTAACCTGCTTGGCGCTGTCCAACGTTTATGAGGTGCTGAACCTTCAACATCGTGATGTCTCACTAAGAACTAAGTTCATAACGCATGAATTACTTTTTTTCCCTTGCCATGGGGGGCAAATTAGATTGTGCTACAATACTACAAATACTAGTGACATTAAGTGATGGAGCAGTATTGTTAAACTTTATTTTACTTTACTTTACTTTACTTGACTTGAGTCAACAATCATTTGATATGCTATTTTTGCTGTAAATATGTTGATGGTTACCATTTTCAAAATTTTCCTGAGAGGATACAAATGTGAACCAAATGGTCCCTCGCGGGTCCATTTGGTTCCATTTGTACCCTCTCAGGAAAAAAAGGAGTCTGAAAGAAAACTCATTAACATGGTGAAATACCACTTTTTGATGTCGTGTATATATATATATATTATATATATATATATATATATATATAATATATATATATATATATATATATATATATATATATATATATATATATATATATATATATATATATATATGTAAGGTGTCTTTTAAACCTATGTTCTTTCTAGTGTACATATTTTCACTGTATATTAAAGGTAGGGTAAGTGATTTGAAATTCACCCTGTAGTTCCAGCCTGGTGCACTAGGGGCGCCAAACAGTAGCTACACTATGTGAGCCTGCTGCTCGATCCTGATTGGAGGAGAATTCGCCACCACCTGGGGAACTTTTATTAGCTCCTCTGCTAACGTGGGGGAGGGGGAAACTCCATATATGGTTTCCACACCTTATAATAGAGCATTTTAACAGAAAGAAATATTTTTTGGGTGATATCTGACAAAAGTGAAATCACTTCCCCTACCTTTAACTTGTGTTTTTCAATTCGTTTGTGACTTTCATTGCATATGGATTGGACTTTACCTGTGCCTACCTGTAGGGTTGGAGTGACTGTTTTCCCTCTCCATGGCAACAGACTGATGCCGGCCCCTGATTGGCCCTTACCTTTGTATTTCCTCTTTATATCCAGACCGGTGGCTACTGCTACCAGATACCTGATGAAGGTCATGTAGACCGAAACGTTGTCATCCTTAATAAAAGTATTTATAAGTGAAGACAGTGTGCGGGACCCCCTCTTCTTCTGTATACGTGCATTTGTTTGCTGGCTCCGACGCACCTGTAGGTGTACACAAGGCTTTTTTCTACAGAGTTAAAATATTCAACATGTGAATCAGCCCAAGTCTACACAACTAGAGAATGTAAAAGATTAACGGTCATCTGTATGTTTGACTGTTTTGTTTCCCAAATCCAGCCTGGAATTGTGGACGGAAAGCAAAATAAATCCTTAGTGTTGGGTCTGTGGGGCTAAAATGTCCTCAAATGGTGGTCCGTGACTCAAATGCTTAATAAATAGTTGGCCCTGCTGACAAAAAGATTGAAAACCACTGCTTCATATGAAAAACTTTGGAGTTGCCCATACACCCTGCCATTCTTCCAGCCCACCCTAGTTGGCTAAATCCGTCCCTGCTGCTTAAATCCATCCTGTGCTGATCAGAGCAATGGACACAGACTGATGGCTGAATGAAATGTTACACACTAAGTGCTCAGGTGGCCTTTGGTGTGGAATGTTATCATGGCAGAAGACTCAACAGTGTTAAATGTCAAGTCTGGTGCAGATTGGATCCACTTGGAGTACAGGTTGAATTTGGAAAAATCACCTCTTTTCCCTCTCTAATATTCTGTATGGTTTTTTGCGTTCCTAAATGTGCCGTGACCAATTAATGAACTCAGAATTTCTACTGAAATTAATATACCCCTTGCATTTGTTCAGTGTACAAAGTATGTCTATGTTTTGCATTCATTTATGTTCTGTTCACTGCAGTAACAGCAGTGGCATTGTAAATACCTCATCTACGGTCTGACTTTGAGAGACAGCACGCATTTATTCATGTCTCATAACCAGCCGTGACCGTTATTTATTTATATGCTATTTGAAACCATTTGTTTATGTGCTTTAAATTCACAACAAGTATGCATAAACTTAGGCTCTGCCTAAACCTAAGCCTAGCCCTAAACCTAACCCCAGTACCTTCCCAGATAGCAAAATGAATTGATTCAACGTTGAATTTTGGTTGAATCAATGCAAAATGCATTGATTCAATGTTGAATGGTTGAATCAATGCATTTTGCTATCTGGGTTTAGATCATGGGTTTTCAACCAGCCGTCCAGCTAAATGATGGACAGATGGTAACCAAATGGACCCTTATAGATCTTATAGATCTGAGAGCATAAAATGAAACCAAATGGATCCATTTGGTTTCATTTTACGCTCTCTCGCAGTTAAATGATATTCAAACATCTGAATTACTTCATTTTCAAGAATCTATAGGCAATCCAAAATAATTGTTATTTTCTCCTACGTTTGGCCAATTCATGTCTCCTAAATTGTGGACACAAACTTGAAAATCATGAGTTTAATCCGAGAGACAAACCTCAACATCAAATGGTCCTCCGTGGCTAAAATGCAGAACAAATAGTGGGCCCTGGTATGAAAATGGTTGAAAACCACTGCTCTAGATAGTTAAAGAAAGTGCCATTCAGTCACACGCATACCAATACTGCAGTAATACCAGTGTTGGGACATGTGCACTACGCAACTTAATACATTACATAATATATTACCAAAATGCAGTAACTTGTAATATAAATATATTACTTAACAAAAGAAATCTAATATATTATACTTTTCTTTCTGCATTACTGCATTACTTTCAATATTACTTTCTGTCAATCTGTTTCGTTGAAAATGTTCTTGTGAAATTATCTTGACAACTGCAGAAGTTAAATAATTACCTATTTTCTATCATTGTTTTCCAATGGATTTCCCAGATAGCCAAGTGCGCTTTCTTTATTGTAGCTATGCCACTGGCCTACACAATATTTGATTAATAGTGACACTAAATGCTTAATTATGTATTTTGCAAAAAGTTGTTTAAAGTAATATGTAATAGTAATATTAATATGTTACACTTGCTCAGACAGTAATATTGTAATATAATATATTGCTTTAAAATAAAGGTAATAATTAATAAGTAATATATTAACAAGGTTAAGTAATATTCCCAACACTGAGTAATACTGTGCCCTCCGTCCCCCTGCCCCACAACAAACACTGTCTCCCGCTATACATACACAAGTCCAAACAAAGGGATTATGTCCTGCCCATCTCCAGTGTGGACACTGGCAGAGAGCTTAGCTAACTTCATTAGGGATGGCATTTAGCCTGGCCGCCATGGCCAAGATAAATGCCAACATGTGGCGCGCTGGCGCCACCTATTAGAATGCTGACATAGTGTGTGTGGAAAGGTTAGCTCTACTGTGTGTGTGTGTGTGTGTGTGTGTGTGTGTGTGTGTGTGGTGTGTGTGTGTGTGTGTGTGTGTGTGTGTGTGTGTGTGTGGTGTGTGAGTGTGAGAGTGTGAGTGTGAGAGTGTGAGTGTGTGTGTGTGTGTGCGCGTGTGCGCGTGTGTGTGTGTGTGTGCGTGTGCGTGTGTGTGCGCGTCCGGGTTGATTCCCAACCACTTGCCAGATGCATTGAATGTCACCCACCCCAATTCACTCTTTCCTAAACTCTCCCCAATCACTTAAGTGTGTATTTAGTGGGTTTAATTACTTGCAGACAGTGACTCTGTTCTTGCTCTATTCCCCTATAACAGTGGTTTACAACCTTTTTGATCCCAGGGCCTACTATTTATTTAGCATTTAAGCCATTTGAGGACATTCTAGCCCCAGAGATGGAAAAAAAAAAAAAAAAAAAACTCAAGATTTCTTTTCTTTTTGTCCACAATTCCAGGCTGGATTTCTTAAATAAAAGAGTCAAACATACAAATCAAAATGACCATTAATCTTCTACATCCTCTAGTTGTGTGGACATGATGTGTAAACATGAAACCAAATGGACCCGCAAGGGGTCCATTTGGTTTCACGTTACATCTGGTTAACCAACTGTCCATCATTTATCCTGGGGACCACCTGGAACCCTCTCAAGGACCACTGGTTGAAAACTAGAAAAATACATAGATTACATTAAGTCACTGGAAGGCATGACCGAGATCCCAAGTTTAATTTGTACCATAAGGTACAAAGGTAGGGGGGGGTCCATGGCCAGATATACAATTTGGCTGACTTTGATATGACTCTCGTTAGAGCAGGTGGTCCAGGCCGGGGACCACCAGTGGTCCTTGAGAGGACTCCAGGTGGTCCCCAGGCTAAATGACGTATGTATGGATGGATGTAACTCTTAGATAACTCTTATATCCAGTATTCCCAGTACATAAATGCTGCTAATGAATCATGAGACTGTTTCTCACCTTACAGACATGATGAAGCCTTGACCAAATATATTAAAAGAAAATATATTAAAATATATTAATAAAATATATTAAAAGAAAGAAACCTGGGCTGGGACACAGGAGAAAGAACCCCCTTTACTTACGCCCATACTAACTACCCCATGTGAAAGAAAACTGAATAAACTGAGTTTGATTTGAGTCGCCAACTAGTTCCGACTGGGACTAAATGTAGATGTTCACCATGTCACATTGGTGTCATCACAACTCAGGAGTTGCGATGTCTAAAATGTAGGACTGACTCATCATCATCATTGAAACAGCATTCAAAAGCATTCAATCAGAGCCTTCTAGTAGGAGAGTTACGATATTGAGGGGTCAGAAACCAGAGTGGAGCACTGTGCATGTGACTACAGAGATTCGTCTATGACTGCAGTCCGAGTCCTAACTGTCATTGGGAGTACATTGTTTTCAACGAAAACGACGCAAATAAGAGCTATTGTACGTATGCAAAAAGACAACTGTTTTAAAGTATTGTTCAGTCACGGCTACCGTCTCTGTAATGTTTATGTTGTAGTATTACTAAAGAACAACTAAAATAAAGTCATTAAAGATGGATTAAATAACGCCTTTCTGCATACTCCTACCCCCTAATAGGACCCGCTGTTATCGCGAGAATCTTAGCTTTCAGTGAATTCTCGTGATATCGCCTGCTTTGAAACCAGTTTCAATCAGCACTAACACTTTCAAGACGTCAATATAATTATATATCATTTGCAAATCATGTGACAAAGTATTCGAAATCAACCTCCAGAAGGCATTCTTTAATTTGCCTGCATCGATAGTTTGTTTACGAGGTCACAGCCATTAATTCTCTTGGCGCCGTCCACGCGGGGCTCGTGGACATCCCGTTAGAACCCCTCCGCCGGTCACGCGGACGGCTCGTATCACGACGAGATGTAGATTTCATTCTTTAATCCAACTATTAGTCCGTGCGCATCGTCTGATGATCATCCCGTTGCTGACTTTCATTTGGGACAGAATTGGGGACAACTTTTTTTTCCCCCGTCCCATTGACATTCATTCAATCCAATGCATTCAAACGGCTCTCCTCCGGTTTGCCCCCTCAATGTCGCTGGCGCATGGGTTAAGCAGCCAGGGCTACACAGCACTTCCTGACTTGTGAGCCGGATGTTTTGGGGCAGATCGCCAGATGATCGATTAGGCAAGACAACAGACACAGCATAACAGAAACAGCACATCCTGTTTAGGAGATCTGAGCTTCAAAATAAGGGCTTTTTTACCGATCGAACTGGTTTGAGCCGCGGCAGTGGAAAGAAAACAAAGAAAATCCGATCGCGCTCAATGAGTTAATACATGATGTTTTTGTTCCTTCTTTGCTGGTCCCTGATTAAATCCCATTCATATTCATCGACTTCCGGTTTTCCGAGTGCACTCAAACGGCTTCTACATCAGCGCTGCTGCTCCTCCAGCACCGCCATTGCCCTGGCGCACAGGAGTGAACGGGAATATCGCAACTCTCCCCTAGAAGGCTCTGCATTCAATTGCACACTGCTCTCTCCGAGGTGCTGATTAAAGCTGTATGGCAGCACCATCTTAACTTGTTTGTGAGTACAGTTACAAGAGCTAAGGTTGCATAATTCTGCGTCTGATTCAGCGCTTCAGGACCACTTACATGGGCATCAAGTACAGAAATAACCTCCCCGTTCCCTGATTGCTGTCGATGTTGACACTCGCACAAACAGAGGAACACACACACACACACACGCACACACACGCACGCACGCACGCACACACACTGAACTGAGATTTAGGCCGATCTTCCTTTCAGTCACGTCTCACACACGTGAGACTTTCGTGACCTCCTGTGAACCACAGCGAACGACACTTTACCTCTATGACAGCATGCCCAGCCACTTCGACCTCTATCCATCGATTGAATAGACACTTATCAACAGAAATGTGACGATCCAATCGTGCCGGTATAGCAGATATTCAGATACCCCCGGGGCAAGTAGATATTTTGTATTCATTGCATCGGTGGATCACGGATACTACTAGTAGGGCGGGGCGAAGCATAGTTTTACTGAAGTTTTGTTTAGGGTAGTTACCGCATAAAGCACCGTCTAACTCTAACCCTAGCCTAATCCTAAACCCTAAACATAACCTCAGTAAAACTAGGCTATGCCTACACCTAACCCCATCCTAAACTTAACCTAACCCTAACCATAACTTCAGTAAAACTTCCTTCGCCCCGCCCTACTAGTAGTATCCGTGATCCACCGATGCAATGAATACAAAATATCTACTTGCCCGGCGGGTATCTGAATATCTGCTATACCGGACCGATTGGATCGTAACATTTCTGTGATAAGTGTCTATTCAATCGATGGATAGAGGTCGAAGCGGGTGGCATGCCGGTATATGCACAATGTAGGCTCATATCACAAAACACACATCCTTCATGAACACCCATGCAGCCTCGACACTCAGGCATTTATTTTTTGTCTGCGCAGATTGCTAAAATCCAAGATGTTTTCAGATTAGCTCAAACTATAAACAACCCACTTGAAGCCTGGTTATGTCTTAGCCTGGTTCAGCCCCATTGATGCAGCCCACTTGGAGTCTCTTGGTCTCTTGGTCTGGCCTTCTATTGTCAACCTCTAATTTCCTTCGGTACCAAGATGTATTTAACCAATGAGAGTCGAGTTGGGGTTGGTAGACACAGCTGATTGCGCAGCAGCACCGTCACTCAACAGTGGAACAGTTACTGTACAGTGCCAATGACAATTAGTTTATTTAAAGAAGCGACAGGTTGTAGGAACATCATCATCCAACATATTTTACTGCTTTCGTTCACATCCTAGTAGCACTCATTCACATTTGTGTTGCTAGCAAACAGGATAGCCCATTAGTCACAAGCTTGACAACAACCTCTGGTTTGCTTAGTATGACCCAAACCCCTCCCCCTTGAAATCTCACAGACAGTGGACAATTTCAGACTCAAACTTCAGGAAGCTGAACTCGAGTCTGTTAATCAGGCCAGTTCTGCTGTAATGGTCTTTCAGTTGGCACGACTGCCCTGAACATTGTTGTATTGTTGTCAGAAGGAATACAAAACAGCGATTTGCTATTGCTATCTCCTATGGCGGGGGTTTTCAACAGGTGGTCCGGGGACCACCAGTGGTCCCTGAGAGGGTTCCAGGTGGTCCCCAGCTAAGTTGGTTAACCAGAGGTAACTCTTGAGAACGTAAAAATGAAACCAAATGGACCCTTGCGGGTCCATTTGGTTTCATTTTTACGCTCTCAAGAGTTAAAATATTCATCATCTGAATTAGCCATTTTGGAATGCATGTTTTGTTTCATAAATTCAGCCTGGAATTGTGGACAAAAGCAAATAAATCTTTACATTTGGGGTCTGTAAAATATCTTCAAATGGTGGTCCGTGGCTCAAATCCTGAATAAATGGTGGTCCCTGAGATGAAAAAGGTTGAAAACCCCTGTCCTATGATGTATCAAGTACTGTATGTACAGCGTGGCATTGTGGACAAAAATCCTATCCAACGACACTAACATATTCAAAGTTTTCCGTCCGTATGAGGCAAAAATCTCATCGAATGGTGGTCCGTAGTAGCTCGAAAGCCAAACAAATAATTGGGCCCTGAGGTGGGTTGAAAACGGTTGAAAACCAGGGGCATTACCACATCTCTAAATCCATATCTGACATGTGGCGCGACTTCAAAAGCCCAAGCGGGCCATCGAAGCGCCTAGCTTGTTATAGTGTGATTATTATTAGCCATCATTATTATTATATCGGCAGACAGGCGGGCTTATACCTCGCCTCGCTTGTCTAACCCCCGGCACCGCCGCACAGGGGCGGATGTAACATTTCCCAATTGGGGGGCAGGAGAAAATGGTATGGGGGCAGCTTCATCGCCCGTGTTGCTTCGAGCCACGGGTGATGAAGCTGCACCCATACCATTTTCAGTTACAGGACTTTTTTTTTAAATTAACAATTAAGCATCAACAATAACACCAGTTGTTGACGTTGCAACAGACATGCAGCATGCATAAAGCTAAAGGTCTGACTCTGAGTTTGCTGTTTTCAATGATGAAATGCTGTTGGTTTAGTGGTGACACAACTGTAGTTAATTAGTTGCAGTAGTAGTGTTTCAAATCATTTCACGTTTTGCATGCCATCGTGTTTGGTGGGGCAGTCTGGGCATTTAGGGGGGGCATTGCCCCGCCCCCCCCCCCCCCCACCCCCACCCCCATGCCCATGGCTAGATCCGCCCCAGCACCGCCGTACATAAGCAATCTGCCCCTGCGAAGAAAAACCGGCGGCTGATTTAGATCCCCTCGTAAAATTGACACCCATTTCTATCTTCTGGGCATGTGCAGCGGAGCGCGGCGTCATATAAGCGATTCATCCCCCACTACATGTCCACACAGTATAGCGTGTTTGCTATATCCCCCCCCCCCCCACCAACCCCCACAACTCCCGCCGCTCCGTACTTGTCACTACGGAGATTTAAAGGCTTCGGGCCAGAAGGGTCACTCGACAAGACGATGATCATCATCACGCCTGGCGGAGGACAAGCAAAAGCCAGCGGGGGAGGCGGGGGGGGTGACGGGGCGAGTGGAGCGCCAGGCTGTAGTGTTCTGAGAAGTGTGCGTCGTACCGTGCGGCCGCGATGATCTATAACTCCCGCTTTTGCGCCGGGGATCGACGGCGGCTGAGGCATTATCTTCTTCGGTGGGGGAGGGCGTTTTCAATTTTCCATGTGACTTTAGTGGGCTCCGCGTGTCTCTGCCTATAGCAATAGCCACATTCACATGCAACGCACACACACACGCATTTATGTATGCATACTATATCTACACACACACACACACACACACACACACACACACACACACACACACACACACACACACACACACACACACACACACACACACACATGCACACAGGATTATTCACAAAAGCAAGCGTCCGCGTGCTGAAGAGGGCCGATGAATGGCAAACCTCCAAATGTACTTGACTTAAATCAACACGTGCATGCTCCCTCTCTCCCTCTCTCCCTCCATCTCTCTCTGCCTCTTCAAATAATAAGCATGCGGGTCACGCACGTCGCACAGTAGTGGCTAAAGCATTGTGCATTCTAATCTATTCCATTCCCGCATTGTCCGGGTCAAAAACGCTGGCGTATATTCGCGCCACACAGATGCAGATCGAGGCCCACATACACATCTTATTATGCCTGGCCTGCACCGGCCAGAGTCCTTCCATTTAAAACACCAGAGCGTGCTAAACAACCCAACAGAAACGAGATTTGATTGTACTGTACATTGGAACGAAAAGATAAGAGTGTGTCCCACCAGGGGCGGATGTAACATTTCCCAATTGGGCGGGGGGGGGGGGGGGGGGGGGGGGGGGGGGGGGGGGGGGGGGGGGGGGTGGGGTTGGGTGGGGGGAGAAAATGGTATGGGTGCACTTCATCGCCCATGGCGCGAAGTTACAGGACTTTTATTAGTCAAGTAAAGCGTCAT
>CM076987.1:37830224-37922724 GCA_039105355.1 Benthosema pterotum
TACGTTTCATCCTCCGGAATTACAGTCCAAACCAAGTATCCACAGAGAATGCACAGCAGACAAGCTACGATGAAAGTGAGCCCATCGCTTCCTATGCACTATGCAGGTTACAAGACCATTACTCAGGGGCAGATCTAGGCATGGGCATGGGGGAGGGGCAATGCCCCCCTAAATGCCCAGTCTGCCCCACCAAACATGATGGCATGCAAAACAGCGCAAGATATTTCAAATTAAAGTGCTTCTATTTAAAATGATTTGAAACACTACTACTGCTACTGACTAACTACAGCTGTGACACACACTAAACCAACAGCATTTCGTCATTGAAAACAGAAAACTCTCCGAGTCAGGCCTTTAGCTTTATGCAAGCCTTTATGCAAGTCCTGTAACTGAAAATGGTATGGATGCGGCTTAATCGCCCCCATACCATTTTCCTCCTGCCCCCCCCCCCCCCCCCACCCAATTGGGAAATGTTATATCCGCCCCAGCGATCACTTGTTTTATATCAGAGAAGACTTGTATTACAGTTTTCATCCGGTGAGCTTAAAAGATTCACAACCCAAAACGTCGTTCTCTTTTCCCCTGAGGAGTGCCAGAAATGGAAGTCAAATAGCCAATACGAGCGCATGAAGACTCAAATTGCACATACAGAACGGATGCGCACTATGAGCAGATAAGACGTCGATCAATTGTTGACGTACTTAACGGTCCATTGTCATGAAATTGACTGCGTCTCGCCTTGATGTTATCTTCAACAGAGGCACAAAAGTCTAAAACGCAGGGATTCCAAAGAAATTCGGTTCAAGGACGGCATAACTCTGACAAACGGACGTCCCCATCTCAACCAGGTACATGCACACGTCCACAAACCAACTGCCCTTAACAGGGGCGGATTGGCCATCTGGAGTACAGGGAGTTTTCCCGGTGGCCTGCGCCTCCTAGTGGCCTGGACAGTTTTATTTTTTCTTTTTTTTTCAAGTCCAGGGCAGGCCACTATAGGGCACCAGGCCCATGCCAGGCAAACTAGTGTTTCTATCCTTCAAAAAAGAAAAGAGCCTTCAAGTAGGAGAGTTGCCATATTCCTGTTCACTCCGCGCGCCAGGGCACTGCCTCGCGCTGCTGGAGGCAGTGTTGCCAACTGCCAAGATCCAAAATGCACTAGTGGCACTTCCAAAATGCACTAGAATGCGCTAGATGCTCGCCTGGAACATACAGATCAAAATGACCAATAATCTTCTACATTCTCTAGTTGTGTAGACTAAGTTAGGCTAATTCACATGATGAATATTTTAACTCTTGAGGGTGTGAAAATGAAAACCAAATGGACTCGCAAGGGTCCATTTGGTTTCATTTTTACGCTCTCAAAGAGTTACATCTGGTTAACCAGCTGCCACCCCCAGGGTGGCCTGGCAAAGGCAAAATTGTCCCGGTGGGAAAATATGTGCCAATCCGCCCCTGGCCCTTAACCAGACCACAAACGCAAGAGTTACCAGTGATGGGCAAGTTACTGGGAAAATGTAGTAAGCTACACTACTTGTTACTCTCAAAACAAGTAGTGTAGATTCACTACAAGCTATCCCCAGAATAATTGTAGCAAGCTATACGACAAGCTACATGACAAAAGTAGCTTGCTACATCAACACTACATATACAACTCGATGCACAACTTTCTAAATGATAATCATAATAATAAAATACTATGAATAAAAATAATCATAATCTAATTAATTTGAAGCTTTGTAATTAATTAATCTCAATTAATCACATACCAATATTTGCCCCAAGAAGCATTTTTTTTTGTCAATTAAAACAGGCTTGTGTAGCATGTGAGAGTTTTTCTGAATCAAAGCTTTGTCGACACTGCAAGTTGGTTAACCAGATCAAAATTTGGTTAACTAGATCAAAACCTGGTTAACCAGATGTAACTTTTTGAGAGCGTAAACATGAAACCAAATGGACCCGCAATATTCACCATCTGAATTAGTCCAATTCTACGCAACTATAGAGAATGTAGAAGATTCGTGGTCATTTTGATCTGTATGTTGGACTGTGACATTGTTTCTGAAATCCAGCCTGGAATTGTGGACAAAAGCAATAGAAATCTTTAGTTTTGGGGTCTGTGTGGGTGTGAACCTAGGATGGTGGCATGTCTAAGTTTTGGGACTAGGATTTCTACCCATTATAAATGGGCGGAATTAAAAAAAAGTGTGTGAAAATGTAGTAAGCTACACTCCTTGTCGCTCGAAACGAGTAGTGTAGCTTCACTACAAGCTATTCCCAGAACAACTGCCCTGGATCACTGAGAGCTACTAAGGCGAAAGAACTGCACACGTCTAAGGTCTCCGGACTCTGCGCTCAAAATGCAAACGATCCCTCCGACTTTCAATGTCACGTGAACAAAAGTCACTTGTTTCCATCTGGGGGTGAAATCATTATATGAAGCCCCATCAAACCCTGCAAACCCCCCCCCCCTCCCCCCAATAGCCCTCCTCCCATCCAACGACACCCATCATGGCCCCTCTTATACATTTCGCCAAAAATGGCAGTTCTCCAAAAAAGCTGTTGAAATATGCATGGCAGTCGCTGGCCCCATTTCCGGAGGGTTGGGGGGGGGGGGGGAAGGCCATAAAACGGAGTTATACTCCGGGGCCGCGGGCAGGGGCGGATCTAGGCATGGGCATGGGAGGGGGGCAATGCCCCCCAAAATGTCCAGTCTGCCCCACCAAACATGATGGAATACAAAGAAACCCAAGATGTTTCAAGTTAAAGTGCTTCTATTTAAAATGATTTGAAACACTACTACTACTACTACTAACTAACTACAGCTGTGTCACCACTAAACCAACAGCATTTCATCAATGAAAACAGAAAACTCTCTGAGTCAGACCTTTAGCTTTATGCATGCTGCGTGTCTGTTGCAACTTCAACAACAACTGATGTTACTATTGATGCTTTACTTGCCTAATAAAAGTCCTGTCTGTAACGAAATTGTGTGGTGCGGCTTCATCGCCGCACCACGATATGGGTGCGATGAAGCCGACCCCATATCATTTTCTCCTGCCCACCCCTTGGGAATGTTACATCCGCCCTCGGCTTTGGGCGGTTGTCGCCACGGATGAAAATAGCCGATGTACTGTAGTATAGCAGCGACGCCAGCGGGCTGCCTGCTGACGCTCAGACTTGTCGATCGCGAGGCTATTTTTGGCCCTGTGACACCGGCTCGCAATACCATGGATAAATCACCCTTAATATGGACTTGATGGCTTGCCTCCCTTTATGAATTTACATCCGAGGTCTCTTTGATGGCCCTCTGCTCGCTCTCTCTCTTCTCTCTTCTCTCTCTCTCTCTCTCTCTCTCTCTCTCTCTCTCTCTTCTCTCTCTCTCCCCGGTCTCTCTCTCTCTCTCTCTCTCTCTCTCTCTCTCTCTCTCCGTCTCTTTCTTTCTCTCTCGGTCTCTCTCTTTGTCTCTCCCTCTGTCTCCCCCCCCCTCTTCTCTCTCTTCTCTCTCTCTCTCACTCTTTCTCTTCTCTCTCTCTCTCTCTCCCCCTCTCTCTCTCTCTCTCTTCTCTCTCTCCTCTCTCTCTTCTCTCCCTCTCTCTCTCTCGTCTCTCTCTCTCTTCCGTCTCTCTCTCTCTCCTCCCTCTCTCTCTCTCTCTCTCTCTCTCTCTCTCCCGTCTCTCTCTCTCTCCCTCCCCCTCTCTCTCTCTCTCTCTCTCTCTCTCTTTCTCTCTCTCTCTCTCTCCCTCTCTCTCTCTCTCTCTTCTCCTCTCTCTTCCTCTCTCTCTCTCCGTCTTTCTTTCTCTCTCCGTCTCTCTCTTTGTCTCTCCCTCTGTCCCCCCCCCCCCTCTCTCTCTCTCCCTTCTCTCTCCTCTCTCTCCCTCCCCTCTCTCCCCCCCCCCCCCCCCCCCCCCCCTCTTCTCTCTCTCTCTCTCTCTCTCTCTCTCTCTCTCTCTCTCCCTCTCTCCCCCCCCTCTCTTCTCTCTCTTCTCTCTCTCTCTCTCTCTCTTCTCTCTCTCTCTCTCTCTCTCTCTCTCTCTCTCTCTCTCTCTCTCTTCCCTCTTCCTCTCTCTCTCTCCCTCTCTCTCTCTCTCTCTCTCTCTCTCTCTCTCTCTTCTCTCTCTCTCTCTCTCCCAGGCATGAGGGTAGGCTTGGGGCTGTGCTGGAACTAGGATAAGATATTCAAATATGTGCGCATGTTCACCTGCAAGCTCCAACATTTTCCAGGTCAGCCCGGCTGCTGCCGTGCGTGGGGCGCAGCGCGCAGTGGAGGGCTCTATCTGCAGATGTTAAAAGTTGCACGTGTGTGTGTGTGTGTGTGTGTGTGTGTGTGTGTGTGTGTGTGTGTGTGTTGTGTGTGTGTGTGTGTGTGTGTGTGTGTGTGTGTGTGTGTGTGTGTGTGTGTGTGTGTGTGTGTGTGTGAGAGAGAGAGAGAGCTCACATTATAGTACATTATAGTACATATCCACCCAGCTGTATGCCCTGTGCCACTAGTAAATTGACATGACCTGCATTTGCGACTTCTTTTTTCACAATGTGTATGCGTGCACATGTGTGTGCGAGCGTGCACGTATGAGACTGTGTGTGCGTGCTGATTTGAGGCAAGAAATGGTGTGCCATTAGCCTCTCTCTCTGTCTGTCTATCTCTCTCTCTCTCTCTGTCTATATCTCTCGATTGAGAGTTATATCAAAGCAACCGCCCATCACACACACACCACCACACACACACACACACACACACACACACCACACACACACACACACACACACACACACACACACACACACACACACACCACACACACCACACACAACAGCAAAGAACACATTGCCCCATATCTTGTTATACCTGCGAGTGTGTGTGTGCGTGTGCGTGTGTGTGGCCCAGCTGGGATTAGCCTATTGTGTTGAGCAGATTCTAGGTTCTGGCGCTAGATTCTAGTTCCTGGTGCTAGATTCTAGTCCCCCACGGTAGATTCTAGCTCCTCTCAGTAGATTGTAGTTTCTCTAGTTAGATTCCAGTTTCTGACACTAGATTCTAGTTCCTGGCACTAGATTCTAGTCCATGACACTAAATTCTAGTTTGTGACACTAAATTCTAGTCGCTGGCGCGAGGTTCTAGTTTTTTCTGGAAAAAATCTCTTTCTGTGTCAGTGGATGTTAACTATTTCATAGGCAGGATGCCAGTTTCTATTATCTAAGTGCAGAACCTCATCTAAAACAAGTTGTTCTAGGATACCAGAGCAAAGATTTGAGTTAAAAATGTTTGCTTCCGAAATAATGTATTCAAAGGTTTGCACCACATTTTGACCACAATTTTTCAAAAATAGCAGAACTACAAGCCCATATCGCGCCACTCGGTGGCGCGATATGAGCTTGTAGATCTGCTATTTTTCAACAGTACAGAAAGGATTAGAGCAGAGGCAGTTATGAATCAGCACTCCAACAGTTTTGACACCAGGGTTAATACATGCGATGGGAGGAGAGTCGGGAGACAGCGGCAGAGCCGGATTTGGCGCGTTGTTGTCACCACGTTTTCAAAGGCGATCGCCCCACCCAAACACTTGTCTCTTTCCACTAAAGCGGATCCTGCACTATAACGCACAGATGACGCTTGACTTGGGAGTCTTGTTTAGAGACAACCGTGGCCTATAGCATAGTTAACTTAACTCACGGATGTTTAGAGACGACCGTGGCCTATAACATAGTTAACATAGTCCACTTAGTCACGTAGATAACATACATAATCACGGACATAGTAACATAGTCACGGACTGCCGAGCCCGCGGTCGTCGTTGTTTTCCTGTTAAATTACGCACGCCGGTCACGACGACGGCTCGTAACACGACAAAATGTAGATTTCATTCTAATCCAACTATTAGTCCGAGCGCATCGTCTGATAATGATCCCGTTGCTGACTTTCATTTGGAACAGAATTGCCGCGACAACTTGTTTTGTTTGTCCCATTCGCACCCATTCAATCCAATGCATTCAAAAGCCTCTAGCATCCGTTTGCGCTCGGGTAAATCAACTAGGGCTAGACGTCACTTCCTGACTTTTGACCCGGAACTTTTTGCTTAGATCGTCAGAGGACAGGTTAGTCAAGACACCAGAAATAAGCATGACGGCACCCCCCTCCTGTTTAGGCGATCTGGCACTTCAAAATAAGGCTTTTTTTTTACTGATTTCACTGGCTTGAGCCGTGGCAATGGGGAGAACACGTCGAAGATGTGCCCGCAGTCGATGTGTTAATACCAGTAAGCCACCTGAGACGCCAAGACGTTGCACGCATCCACCGGCATGACATCAGAATGCTGGGCGAGCGCTGGCGCTTTAAAATGGGGGTGTATAAGAGCCCAGGCTTTCATTTTCGTCCGCCTTGCGCGAAAACGGAAAGCCTGGATCAACTCGTTACACGAAGTGGCCTTGAGGGGGGAGTCAACCTTCCGGGGTGGGCGTTGCTCTAAATCACATGTGTCAAAGTCAAGGCCCGCGGGCCAGATCCGGCCCGCGAGATGATTTAATCCGGCCCCAGGCTTGTAGAGCAAAAATGTCTGAGTCTATTAAAAAAAAAAAGTAAGTCTCTAGCACGTTCCTATCAAAAGTTATTATCGTTTAAAGAAATGTTTTTGAGCTCTCTTCTGAACGGCATGTAATGCATGTTGTCCAGCAGGGGGAGTCGTTTTACCAGGCTAGGCTGCTGGCGCTGCAAAGTGAGAACTATACTTCAGCAGTACTAGGGTGTGTAACCGAGAGAACTATACTTCAGCAGTACAAGGGTGTGTAACCAAGAGAACTATACTTCAGCAGTACAAGGGTGTGTAACCGGGAGAACTATACTTCAGCAGTACTAGGGTGTGTACCCGAGAGAACTATACTTCAGCGGTACAAGGGTGTGTGTAACCAAGAGAACATATCAGCGGTACAAGGGTGTGTAACCGAGAGAACTATACTTCAGCAGTACAAGGGTGTATAACCGAGAACTATACTTAGTTAACTATACTTACTTAAATTTAGTATTTGAAATTTAAATGCTATTTTCGTATGGTTTATTGATGCTCTGTAAATAAAAATAGCATCTTTCATAGCAAATGTCTTAATCTAGGCTACAAGTATAAAACCAATAATGAAAAGTCATTAATATATATTAATAGCTATTCTTAATAATAAATATGACTTGTGTGATATACTGTATAGAAGTAACAGCTGTGTACATAAACATGCGTGTGCCGTGCATGCTTGCGGTCTGCGACTGGTTGCACCGCGGCGCTCCGGCCCCCATGAAGTCACATTAAGTCCAATGTGGCCCCCACCCCAAATGACTTTGACACCACTGCTCTAAATGATGTGACGTTAGAACAGCTGTGGACGGGCGGTAGGGGGAGGGGCCGGGGATGACGACACGTTCGTGAGATCAAATCAGATCAGCTCGATCTGCCGTGTGGATCCCACGGCACCCGCCCCCCAAGGCCAAAAATAATTGAGGCCTAGACCAGGCTAGAGCCTGGGGTAACAGCAGACCGCCAGTGTTTTGGCATGGAGAAAGATCTTAAAGGGATAATTCCGATTTTTTTTTAGTTAGGCCGTATGAAATACTTGCCTTTAACATAGTAGAGTCAACTGTATTAATTGATGTCCACAGTCCCGTGGTTTGAAGCCGCCCCGTACCATATTCGCCAAGGGACTTTTATTAGGCAAGTAAAGCATCAATAATAACATCAGTTGTTGTTGAAGTTGCAACAGACACGCAGCATGCATAAAGCTAAACGTCTGATCAGAGAGTTTTCTGTTTTCAATGATGAAATGATTTTTTCATTTCAATCATTTTAATTATAAGCACTTTAATTTGAAATATCTTTGAAATATTGCGTTCTTTTGCATGCCATCATGTTTGGTGGGGCAGTCTGGGCATTTAGGGGGACCCCGTTACCCCCCCCCCCATGCCCATGCCTAGATCCACCCTGACATCAAGGATCTCCATGTTATGACCTCTGTATTAACTCATTGACCGCGATCGGATCTTCTTTGTTTCCTCTCCACTGCCGCGGCTCAAACCAGTTCGATCGGTAAAAAAGCCCTTATTTTGAAGCTCAGATCTCCTAAACAGGATGTGCTGTTTCTGTTATGCTGTGTCTGTTGTCTTGCCTAATCGATCATCTGGCGATCTACCCAAAAACATCCGGTTCACAAGTCAGGAAGAGCTGTGTAGCCCTGGCTGCTTAACCCATGCGCCAGCGACATTGAGGGGGCAAACGGAGGAGAGCCGTTTGAATGCATTGGATTGAATGAATGTCAAGGGACGAAAAAAAAAAAAGTTGTCCCCAATTCTGTCCAAATGAAAGTCAGCAACGGGATGATCATCAGACGATGCGCACTGACTAATAGTTGGATTAAAGAATGAAATCTACATTTCCGCGTGATACGAGCCGTCGCGTGTTCGGCGGTGGGATTCTAACGGGAAATCCACGAGCAGCGCGTGGACAGCAGGAAAACTATTAATTGATCACTGATCTCCATCCCTGACGATGCACTTGGCAACCATCCAACACACACAACGGGAAATGCACGATTCCAAAACCTACCTTGAGAAGAAAAATTTCACACACTGTTTTTCCCACCGGCAAATTGACAGCGAAGTTCATTGCCACCGAATTTCATTTCAGAGTTCTTATTTTGAAGAATGTATCCAAGGCCATCTTGGTCGGTCGAAAACGAACGGATTGAATGGCTTTTATGACTCCATCAATGAAAAGCACTATAAAAGAGTGATTGACTTTTGATCAGCGCCAGTGGCAATGGGCGTAACTATTGCGATATCATTCAACGGCTATCAACGCTAACACAGTAAAAAAAAATGTTAGCTGTCTACATTAAATTCTTGACAATAGATCGAATAAGGATTTTTTTGGGGCACCACGTCATGAAATGTTTGAGGCAAAGCATTTATATTTGAGCTTTTTGTGATACCCTCCCAAGGTCAACCAATGAGATTGATGCAGGGGGAATTGGCATCATATGCCCCCCCTAAATGCCCCGACTGCCCCATGCACCAAACATGATGGAATGCAAACGAACCCAAATGTCAAATATTTTTCAAATTAAAGTGCTTAGAATTAAAATGATCTCAAACACTACTACTGCTACTAACTGTAACTACAGCTGTGTCACCACTAAACCAACAGCATTTCATCATTGAAAACAGAAAACTCTCTGAGACAGACCTTTAGCTTTACGCATGCCGCGTGTCTGTTGCAACTTCAACAACAACTGATGTTGTTATTGATGCTTTACTTGCCCGATAAGTCGCGTGCAAGATATAAATCTTGTGGGTCACAGAACTAAGGGATTTAAATGAAAATGGCATGAGGGCGGCGATGGAGCGGCCCTCATGCCATTTTCACCTGTCCCCCCAATTAGGAAATGTTACATCCGGGCCTGATTGGCATGAGGACTCAAAGTGGAAGAACACATTTTTTTTGGAACCTCTCCGTGGCACACATTTGTCTCCTAGTGTGTGTGTGTGTGTGTGTGTGTGTGTGTGTGTGTGTTGTGTGTGTGTGTGTGTGTGTGTGTGTGTGTGTGTGTGTGTGTGTGTGTGTGTGTGTGTGTCAAATCTCCCACAACATATCTCTGTCTCTCTTTATCTCTTCAACCCCCATTCTCTCTCCTCCTTCAGACCCATTTTGTTCTTTTCCCTCTCTCCACTATCTTATCTGTCGCTCTCTCTCCTGTTCTGCTTTCTTGCTGTCTTGCTTTCACCCTCCACATACCCCCATCCCCCCTTATTTCTCTCTCACCCTCTCTCTCTCATGCCGTCGGTCTCTTTCCCTCTCTCCTCTCTCTTTCAGATGTCCTGTGCTGAGATTAGCATACTGATTAGCTCTCCCGTGGCACGCAGGCACACAGGAAGGCAAAGAAACGCATGCGCAGGAGCTTCCAGAGGAGGGCGCTAGACTGCGCAAGGCCGGATCCTTCGACACCCAGGCTTTCATTTTCGTTCGCGTTGCGCAAAAACGGAAAGCCTGGACTAATTTGTTACCCACAGTGGCCTAGAGTCAAGCTTCCGGGGTGGGGAGTCGTTCTAAATGAGGTGACGTTGACGACACGTTAGTGAGATCAAATCAGATCAGTTCGATCTGCACACAAAAAACTAATCGGTCAAAATTGCAAACTAAACACTTCAGTCAATGGTGTTAGGTCACTTTCCTGGGTTATTCTTGAAGCCATAACCTTTTCCTGGGTTGCAGGGATTTTATTTTGTTTGACCGAATTATGGGTTGTTTTATTTGGTTATTGGTTTTGGGTTGTTTTAATGAGAATAAACCAATTTGTTAGGTCACAGACTTTGGTTGAATTGATTTATTGATGGAGTGGACTGGTCCAATTCCCCCCCTCTTTTTTTAAAACGAGTGAGTGGTATGTCCCAACTGCTGTCAGTTTTGCTACTGCTTCTTTCTCTGCAAAGTAGGGGTCCCCAGCACAGCATGTAGAAACTGATGTTAGGAATGTCCCTAGTGTATAACTCGAATAGCAGTGCAATTATTTACTAGTACAGCTAAATAATAATTCTGCGTGGCCTGTGGGTCTGTAGCCTAATACGCATTTTATTATAACTACATTTAACTACATTTTATTACGTCATTCTTGATATTGTGTATATGTTGGTTTTCCTGGTATTGATGTAATGCATTTGTTTTGTTGTTGTCCTTCTCGCTGCTGTAATTCCTCCTCGCTGTACTCCGGCTCATATAAATAACGCTGTACAGTGGATTCCGACAGCAGGGAAAAAACTCGTCGTCATCCAAAAAGTCGTCAGGAGCAGCCATAGTCAACAACTAACGTTGTACTACTACGAGCACGACACCACCAACACCACTACTACTACTACTACTGCTACTACTACCACTACTACTACTAGTAGTACGAGTACAAGTACTACTACTACTACTATTATATTACTCCGTCGCCTCCTCCTCCCCCTCCTCCTATCTCAAACGCTAACTAATCCTCCTCCTTCTCCTCCTCCTCCTCCACCAGCCCCACCACCAACTACTACTTCACTGCTACTACTATCAACACCACCACTACTACTACAACTACTACTAGTAAAACTCCCACTACTACCAACTAAATATAAAGTTTATCTTTCGATCACAACTACACTGCTTCGGCTAATACTGCTTCCACCAGTTGGACTCGTCAGAAAAGACGCTCAACGGCTGCGCGCGCCCACTCTGCTGAGCGGATGCGCGGTGCACTGTGGGTATTGTAGAATTTCTCGGACAAAATGACGAAAAAATGAAATTATTTATACTTTTTACAGGAACAGATAGGATACTAAAGCCGAGGAATGCATCCAACACTGTAAACACAACACTGCAACGACTTTTCCTTCAGACCGGCACTCAGACCGTTACTCAGACGGTAAGGTAACCTTACCCGTCTACATACTCGCTGTGCTGGGAAGCACGGCGCTGGAGCCACAGAATCCCAATGTTATTAATCAGGAGGCCATTAGCATGTATGCTAATGACCAACACCACACAAAGAGTGTTGAAAAGTGGCGAAGTTCCCCTTTAAATGGGTGGAATTTCCCTTTAATAAAACAAATGGGTTAACTGAATATTCTGTATCAATTCAACTGGCAGTTGGGTAATCTTGACCCTCAAAATTAGGTTATTAATGCAACTTAATATGTCTGGTCAAATCAACTGGTATTTGGGTCATCTTGACCATCAAAATTAGGTTATTGATGCAAGCTAATATGTTCGGTCAAATCAACTGGTACTTAGGTTATGTTGACCCTCATAATTGGGTTATTAATGTAACCAAATGCATTCGGTCAAATAATAATAACACGCATTATTTGGTCAAATTGACCAAAGACCCAGTTGGTCCTTATTCAACCTCTACGTTTGGTTGAAATTTGACCGAAGTTAGGTTGTTTTTGACCATTGGTTTTTCTCTGTGTGCCGTGTGGATGCCACGGCACCCCCCCCCCCCCCCCCCCCCGAGGCCAAAATCATTTCGGTTTAGGCCAGGCTAGGCATGGGCCTGATAGTGCGGAGAAAAACGCGCACACACCCACACACACACACGCACACTGTATGCGTACTGTATGTCGACATGTAAAATCCCCAGAGGGCACATCATACAGTATATGACTCAGCTGCAAGTGAAAGTTGCTCGATCCGCTGTGTCGTACACCATACTCTGAGTGAGAACGCACGCAGGCACTGGAGGTGTGTGTGTGTGTGTGTGTGGTGTGTGTGTGTGTGTGTGTGTGTGTGTGTGTGTGTGTGTGTGTGTGTGTGTGTGTGTGTGTGTGTGTGTGTGTGTGTGTGTGTGTGTGTGTGTGTGTGTGTGAAATCGAGTGACGGTCATCATGCTAGCTGTCGGCCGCCTAACGGTGCTGTTGGGTTACAGTAAATAATAATAATAATAATAATAATAATAGCACGGAGGAGAGGAGAGGTTATACCACAGACGTGAGGCAGCACAGAACCAACCACAAGATCACGGACTATCATCAGACCACAGGGAACCAAAGAGGTCACAATGGCAGCACTTGTCTCATCCAGTCAGACGCGATGATATCACCAGACAGGGGCGGATGTAACATTTCCCAATTGGGGGGGCAGGAGAAAAATGGTATATGGTTGCGGCTTCATCGCCGGGTGCGGCAGCCCATACCATTTTCGGTGACAGGACTTTTATTAGGCAAGTATAAGCATCAATAATAACATCAGTTGTTGTTGAAGTTGCAACAGACACGCAGCATGCATAAAGCTAAAGGTCTGACTCAGAGAGTTTTCTGTTTTCAATGATGAAATGATGTTGGTTTAGTGATGCCGCAATTGTAGTTAGTTAGTAGCAGGTAGTGGTGTTTCATATCATTTATTTAAAATATAAGCCGTTTCATTTGAAATATCTTGCGTTGTTTTGCATGTTTGGTGGGGCAGACCGGGCATTTTTGGGGGGCATTGCCCCACCCCATGCCCATGCCTAGATCTGCCCCTGATATCACCAGAGAGAGAGAGAGAGAGATTACTGGGTGCCTGTATCTGGCAGAGAGCGCTAGCCTAGAGGTGTCAGTGGTTTGTGGTTGTGTGAGTGGGTGTGGGCGATGTGCACACACTTCCATCAGAATGTCGTACCTTTAATTTGACCTATACTGTGCATCTGTTTATAATGACCAAGCGATATATACAGTACTGTACTGTATATACCGGCAGGATTTACAGTACAGTAAAGAAATGCACATTTCAGTAGGGCCTTTTATTGTGGACAGTCTAAGGCACGCCTGTGCACTAACCAGGATGTCACATCTGCATCTTGATTTGGCACACCTGTGAGGTGGGATATATTCTCTCTAAATGGTTATATTGCATATCTGGAAAGAATCTTAGATCTTTAAGTCTATCTCATGAAAAACGGGAGCAAAAACAAAAGTGTCGCGTTCATATTTTTGTTGAAGATATGAACGCAACATTGAAGATTCATTTTGTCCTAAATCTTCAATGTCAGGACAAAACGGTTTCTGTCGTGTATGCTGCATGGATCAGTCCCCAGCTCCTCCCACAGTGGTTCAATTCTCTCCTCGCATTGTGACTGAGTTAAGTGGGCAGGAATCTTTGGGGCTTATTTTTTTCCCAAAGGCTTGTTTTCTCTCACCACCCGGCAACGCTCATGGGAGACGAGTTGTATCGAGCGTCAAGTGCAGATGACTCCATAGATAATACGGTCGCCTCAAACGTCACCCGCCAGAGCCGTAGACAAAAGGAAAGAAGGAACGTGTCGAGGACGGACAGAGGACAAAATAAGAATGAGAGAGAGAGAATGAAAAGGGGGACAGATAAGGAGTCCGCTGCCATGCTCCCGGGGGTCTAGTTTTGGGACAAAACACTGACAAAATGGGTGAAAAGGACGCCGGCATTTACAAGGGACTCTGAATACCCAAACAGACAAGAGAATCAATAACCATCTGAGTGCATGGTGGCAATAAGCTTTCCCTTGAAAGGCCGGTGAAAGGACATCGCAGTCATTTTGCAGGTAGAGAGACAGCTAACTATCAGGGACAATGATACTTGTGAAGGGACAAATGAGATGTATAATAAATGCATGCATATTACTACAAGCGTCCCAAAACAAACTTGATATGCTCGGTTAAAGGGGAATTCCACCCATTTTCAAAAATATTCCTGAGAGGATACAAATGTGAACCAAATGGACCCTAGCGGGTCCATTTGGTTCACATTTGTATCCTCTCAGGAAAAAGGGGTCTGAAGGAAAAATCACTAACATGGTGAAATACATCTTGATGATGTCATCAGATGTATTTCACCATGTTAATGATTTTTTTCAGACCTCCATTTTTAGGAAATACAGAATTGGGGAAACTTTTCTTTTATCATGTCCACACAACATCTCTAAGGTATATTAATGACATAGTGAAATGTTGAAAATGGGGGGGGTTCCCGTTTGGTTCCAACACAGTTTGCAATTTACAATTGTGCTCTTAATCCAGAGTGATTTAGATTATGCAAGATCAAAAAGAGAACATGAAAGGGCCGAATCTAGGCATGCGCCCCCCTAAATGCCCTGACTGCCCCACCAAACATGATGGCGTGCGAAACAACCCAAATTTCAAAGATATTTCAAATTAAAGTACTTATATTTAAAATGCTTTGAAACACTACCACTGCTACTAACTAACTACAGTTATGGCACCACTAAACCAACAGCATTTCATCATTGATTATTGAAAACTGAAAACTCTCTGAGTCAGACCTTTAGCTTTATGCATGCTGCGTGTCTGTTGCAACTTGAACAACAACTGATGTTATTATTGATGCTTTACTTGCCTAATAAAAGTCATGTAACCGAAAATGGTATGGGGGCGATGAAGCCGCACCCATACCATTTTCGCTTGCCCTCCCCTGATTGGGAAATTCTAGATCGGGGCCTGAAACATGGTAATAAATCATAATCGTTGCAAAGTAGTTCATGTGAAGCCTACATAACCTGAACAAGTAGCAGTAAGAAATCCATTGGCTAAACTGTGCATATACAGCATATATATCATGATATATTTCCATGAAAAAGTTATAAGTCTGCATAAACTGCTATCTACTATCTACAGTAAGGCAGATAGCAGTCTACATTAAAACTACCTAGTTTGCCATAGTCTGACGGCCCAAAGCAGAAGACGGGGCTAAGCAAATACAAATGGGATTTAGTCTATATTTATTAATATAGTCAGACAGTGCCCTCAATACACCCTTCAGCAGTGAACTAGGAGGTGTCATTCACAGAGGCTGTGTTTTTTCTCTCTCTCTTTCATATAAATTTTGTGTCGGCTATACAGTATGTTGTTGATGGTATGTACTGTATAGGTGTTTGTTGTTGCATGTAATATAGGACACAAGGGTCCCTATAGGCGTTTTGGCTTTTCCGTTCAGCCCAAATGTCTTACTGTACCGTATGTGTGCCGTTTTCATTTCCGACTAATGACTCAATGAATCAATTGTACGGCACGGTTATGCAATCGAATTCTCTAGGTTGTTGCAAGCTCACACGTTTCAACTTGTTCAACATAACAGTGACCATGCTGCAGTGGGGCGACTACTAAGCTTCCCATGAAAGCAGTTTGTATTCCAAATAGCAGTTGTATCTATAACTTTTTTTTTAATAGCCATCTGTTGTCTTTTCTATCACAACTTTTTTTTCTGCCATGGATGTGCTGGTTGCTAGGCAATGTCTTGCACACAACCTGCGGGTGAGAAACGTGCTCATGTGTGGTCGTAATTAATGTCTCTGGCTCATTTCTCGAAAACTACCGTGCAGTTCGACCTCTAAGGTTCTGATTTGACTTTCTTTGCGTCACGTTTGTTAATATACATCACTGTTTCTTGAGAAAGATGGCTAGTGTGAGGTAATATGATTAAAAATTCTGGTGTGCGAGGGTCCTTGTGAGAGGAGAAACGGAAGTGTGTTGAGTATAGCCAACGGAAGTGTTAATGACGTAGTGTAGTGGTTTTCAACCTTTTTCATATTGTATTACCTTTTTTCACTATTTATTCAAAATTTCAGCCGCGTACCACCATCTGAGGACATTTTAGCTCCACAGACCACCAAAACTAAAGATTTCTTTTGCTTTTGTCCACAATTCCACAGGCTGGATTTGGTTGGAAACAAAAAAGACAAACATACAGACAATACAAATGACCATTAATCTTCTACAGCAGGGGTTTTCAACCAGGTGGTCCTCAGCTAACAGATGTAAACTCTTGAGAACGTAAAAACGAAACAAATGGACCGTTGCGGGTTCATTTGGTTTCATTTTTACACTCTCAAGAGTTAAAATGTTCATCATCTGAATTAGCCAATTTGGAATGTATATGTTTTACTTGTTTTGTTTCACAAATCCAGCCTGGAATTGTGGACAAAAGCAAAATAAATCTTTAGATTTGGGGTCTGTGGGGCTAAAATATCCTCACATGGTGGTCCGTGGCTCAAATACCTGAATAAATGGTGGTCCCTGAGATGAAAAGGTTGAAAAACCCTGTTCTACAGTATATTCTCTAGTTGTGTAGACTTGGGGCTAATTCACATGATGAATATTTTAACTCTTGAGAGCTTAAACATGAAACCAAATGGACCCGCAAGGGTCCATTTGGTTTCATGTTTACGCTCTCAAAGAGTTACATCTGGTTAACCATCTTCGCATAATTTAACCTTGGGAACCCTCTCCACCGGTTGAAAACCACTGACGTATTGAAATGAAAAAAGATGTGGAGTTTTTTTTCCCCACACTTTTTAAGCACGCTGTCATCAACATGCCCCAAACTTGGTATCATGTGACCATGTGGTTTCAAAAAAAAAAAAAAAAAAAAAAAAAAAAAAATCTAATGGCAGTTCAATTTACGTTAAGATGGTTTGGCAGCTGTGTTGGGGTGAGAGTGAATGACATGTGTAAGGAATCAAATTTAAGCAAAGATTGTGTCTTATAATGTCATTCTGTTCATGTCTCTATAGCATCAGCATAGATGGTGTTTCCCAAGACAATGGTCATGATTGTATTAGGCATTATAGGCAGCTCAGGGGCTAATGAGATAACTCAGCTGTTAAAGGGAAATTCCACCCATTTTATTTTATTTTATTTTTTTCTGAGAGCGCACAAATGCAACCAAATTAACCCTTTGTACGCTCTCAGAAAAAAAAGAAGCGTCTAAAGAAATCCATTAAAATGGTGAAAATACATCTTGATGATGTCATCAAGATGTTTCACCGTGTTAGTGGTTTTCTTAAGACTTCTCCGTCTTAAGACGGAGGGGGGGGGGGGGGGGGGGGGGGGGGTTATCATATCTACCCAATACCTTGAAGGTACATCAATGACAATTTTGAAAATGGGTGGAAATCCCCTTTAAGCCAATGAGAAAGATCCGGAACGCATCCGTGTCGTCGCCTTAGCTTTTAACAACTTATTTAAGCGTTATTTCAAATTCAACTGTTGAAATAAATGCAAATCTACCAGCTCGATTTTTTTAAGCATCGTGAAAATGTTTGCAAACCTTTGAATAAATATTCAGTCATATATTTGCGTCTGGATGAAATTGTCTGAGAAGCACGGGCTTTTCCAACACTGTTTTGGTCGAAATGGATGACACACATACAGTACAGTATAGCTGCAGCTTTCATCTGCTGTGTGTGTGTGTGTGTGTGTGTGTGTGTGTGTGTGTGTGTGTGTGTGTGTGTGTGTGTGTGTGTGGTGTGTGTGTGTGTGTGTGTGTGTGTGTGTGTGTGTGTGTGTGTGGTATTGATGAACCGTATTTTTTTGCTATCCATGGCAGGACAGTGCATGCATGCTCTTTCTGTAGTTATAGCTTCAACTATTGACCATCTGCTTAAACAATATGGCATGATCCATCCTCAGCATGAGAGAGAGAGGGAGAGAGAGAGAGAGAGACAGAGAGAGACAGAGAGAGAGACAGAGAGAGAGAGAGAGACAGAGAGAGAGAGAGACAGAGACACAGAGAGAGAGAGAGAGAGAGAGAGAGAGAGAGAGAGAGAGAGAGGGAAAGGAGGGGGAGAGAGGGAGAGAGAGAAACAGTAACCACACTAGCATGGAGCCCTGAGGTGCTCCGCTCAACCATTATGGGGTTAAGTGGTGTAGTGGAGATCGACAGCCTTCGTGTTGGCAAAGCACACATATGTTTGAGAGAGAGAGAGAGAGAGGAGAGAGAGAGAGGAGGAGAGAGAGAGAGAGGAGAGAGAGAGAGAGAGAGAGAGAGAGAGAGAGAGAGAGGAGAAGAGAGAGAGAGAGAGAGGAGAGAGAGAGAGAGAGAGAGAGAGAGAGAGAGAGGGAGTTACAGTAAGCATATGGGATCTCCCCGCTGTGTCCAACACTTCACAGGCGCAATTAAACTATACATGAGTGACCCGCCATACAGCACGCACGCACGGTCCTTCGTGCGCGCGTGCGTGCGTGCGTTCATGGCACACACCTACAACTGACAACCCGTGCTTGCTTACGATGCTTTAGTTTCAACAATAACTCTAGGACAGGAATGTCGTGGCATGATGCACATCACCTATAGCGAGATCTAATCGATACAAGGCAAGCCATCAGCAATAATACTGTCCGTGTCGCATAATTCTTCGCGCGCGCGCGCGCGCGCACGCACGCACACACACACACACACACACACGCACGCACACACACACACACACACACACACACACACACACACACACACACACGCACGCACGCACGCACGCGCGCGCGCGCGCACACACAGTGTGTGGACCATTGGTTGAAAGAAAGCCGTGTATACGTGCACTGTTTTTACGGGACTTACCGCAGTAGACGACCAACAGGGCTGTCAGGAGAATCACTGCCCACAAAGTTGACGACATCTTCGGCCAGCAGCAGCGATGCTGCTGCCGGGCATGACTGTTCCGCTTGGACAGTCTGGACGCCGAAGCCATTGGACGCCAAACAAATAATATATATAATCCAAAATAATATTAATGAGACAGAGAGAGAGAGAGAGAGAGAGAGAGAGGAGAGAGAGAGAGAGAGAGAGAGTAAAAAAGATAAAAAAAAATAATAATAATAACCCTCACGAATCAACGATCCAAATCGTCCTCTCACGACTCCTCTTTCAACCCCACAAAAACGCCCGTGAGATCCGACACCCGACTGCGAGAGAACGGCATGTTTTCTTCCCCTCGTTTTACGTGGTCGGATTGGTGCGTAAAAACGGTAACATTTTCCCGGCGGCGACCCGTGCCCGATGACGGAAGGTAAAAAAAAAGGGGGGGGAGAGAGAGAAAAAGAAAATAAAAGGGAGGAGGAGGAGAAGAGTTGTTCTAAAATGTCCTTCTTCGGTGGTTGTTATTCCAATTCTTCAAGTCAATCCAAGTCCTGTTATGTATGGCGACGCTGGATGTGAATCCCATCCATGCGCAATTCTTCGGGCACCACCGCTGCTGCCTCACTGCCTGCAGGAGTTGGTTCACCCAAAAGTGTTCAATCATTTATACCGCAGCGCCGTATAAAGCCCCCCCTCCCTCTCCTCTCCTCTCCCCCGTTCACCTGTGGTATATACCGAGTTGATTTCTCCACCAGCAGCTTACAGTAGAGAGAGATTCCATCCATGCATGGGCTTGAAAAAGCAACGTTACCCCCGGGGTCCGATCAAACCACGTACGCTGGCCGTAAAAACAGTATTTTGTTTTTGTTCCTGAGCTCTTCTTGGTGTCCGAAAATATAGGTCACCACTCACCGACGACGCGTCAAAACATCAGACAGAAACGAGAGAGGAGAGGATAAAGTGTACGTATACGAGCGATCGAGGGTGTATTAAAAAGGGGGAGAGAAACGTGGCGTATAACCGACTCGTCTGAAGTGCTGCAAAAGTTGTTAGCCAACGCCAAGTGAAACGCTCGATTAATCAATACGAAAGAAAACGAAAAAAATCGAAATGCGGTGCGAGCTCGCCCCCCACCACCAACACCTCTCCACTCTCTGCTATGGCACACAGTTGTAGTTTGTGCTCCTTGCAGCGAGAGACGTAAAAAAAAGTGCGTGTGTGACGTGTACTGAATGTCTTCTCTCTGGAATTGTTGCCGCCGCCTTCCACTTTTCGGTATATTCGTTCATTCATTCGATCATTCATGCATTCAGTTTATCGTTCATTCATTCGATCATTCATTCATTCGAGTAATTCAGGGGGTTTTCAACCTTTTTGATACCAGGGCCCACCATTTATACAGGATTTGAGCCACGGACCACCATTTGAGGACATTTTAGCCGCACAGACCTAAACAAAAATAAATAAATAAATAAATAAATAAATAAATAAATAAATAAATAAATAAATAAATAAATAAATAAATAAATAAAAATATAAAATATAAAATAAAAATATTTATTTTGTTTGGATTTGGGAAACAAAACAGTCGTAAACCTATACAGATCAAAATGACTTAATTTTTCTACATGCTCTAGTTGTGCAGACTTGGTCTAATTCAGATGAGGAATATTTTAACTCTTGAGAGCGTAAACACGATTTTTTTGGTTATCTGGTTAATCATTGTTGGTTATTTGGTTTTGTTTCTGGTTATCTGGTTAATCAACTTTTCATCTGGTTAACCAACTTCGCTGGGGACCACCAGGAACCATCTCAAGGTGGTCCCACTGTTGGTCCCCGGACCACCTGTTGAATACCCCTGGAGTAAATAATTTCGTCTTCAGATCATTTCAAAATGTAGGCTTTCTAATAATAGGTAAAAAAGTAGGCCTATAGGCCACAAGCCTGGCAATAAATACATAAATCTGCCAACATGGAGGGTTACAAATAAGCATCTAATTAATTTTATTCGTGTAGGTAGCATTGATATTGCCTACTGTCCCAATTGGCAATGAAGCACTCATGTCTCGTTCATTTTGGTTAGTGACATGCATTACAGTTGCAACTCAGGTTGGTTTGATAGGCTTCAGCACCACGGACAGAGGCACAAACCACAAACACTAGTCCTGTGCTTCACTCTGTTGTAACCTGCTTGGCGCTGTCCAACGTTTATGAGGTGCTGAACGCAACTCAGGTTGATTTGATAGACTTCAGCACCACGGACAGAGGCACAGACCACAAACACTAGTCCTGCGCTTCACTCTGTTGTAACCTGCTTGGCGCTGTCCAACGTTTATGAGGTGCTGAACCTTCAACATCGTGATGTCTCAGTAAGACAGCCCTCCCACCCTCCACAAGGCTGGGCGAGTGTACCAAAGCATTATGCCCTTTTTATTAATCGCGCACGCACGCACGCACGCACGCACACACACACACACACACGCATGAATTACTTTTTTCCCCTTGCCATGGGGGGTAAATTAGATTGTGCTACAATACCACAAATACTAGTGACATTAAGTGATGGAGCAGTATTGTTAAACTTTACTTTACTTGACTTGAGTGTTTCCAATACTGTATCTCAGAGGCAACATTTATTTCACTATACTTTAGTTCCTACTACTAGACACTAGATGTCGATTATTATTACAAAACACACGTTAAACACTACACGTAACACCTATGCATTTTGCCTGTTTGAAAATAGCCAGTCTACATGCTCTTGTACATACACGGTGCACTATATATCACCTTTATCCAATCTGATATTAAAACAATAATTTGATATGCTATTTTTGCTGTAAATATGTTGATGGTTACCATAGTTTCCGTAGTAACTGTGACGTATGGTCACAATTAAAGGGGAATTCCACCCATTTTCAAAATTTTCCTGAGAGGATACAAATGTGAACCAAATGGTCCCTCGCGGGTCCATTTGGTTCCATTTGTACCCTCTCAGGAAAAAAAAGGAGTCTGAAAGAAAACTCATTAACATGGTGAAATACACCTTGTTGATGTCATCAGATGTATTTAATCATGTTAATGACTTTTTTCCAGACCTCCATTTTTAGGGAATACAGAATTGGGGGAACGTTTTTTTTTTTTTTTTTTTTTTTCCCATCATGTCCACACAACATATCTAAGGTATATTAATGACATATTGAAATGTTGAAAATGGGTGGAGTTCCCCCGTAACACATGCACTTCATTATACCCTGACTCCTGTATATACAGACCCAATCACCCAAGTGACTTTAAATGCATTTACACTGTATGTGTTCATTTGATCTGATCCCAAGGTCTCCAACTCATTACATAGGTGAGCCAAGGAATAAATGCTCCCTAAGGTTATTAACCCCCTGCCCATGATACAGCCAAAAATCATTAACATCTTCTAGAGCACTTCTCAGCACAAATCTACTGAGGGAAGGCTTTTTATGCACTGGGAATTTACTTTTTTTTTAAGATAATTGACACGGGTTGGGACAAATTGGTTGCAAAAGCATGGGATAAATAATAATAATAAGAATCAAAAAGTCAAAGTCAAAGTCGCATGATTTGTCACTACGTTACCGCAGCGAAATTCTCCGCTTTTGACCGATCACTTATGGAGCGGTGAGTGAATTAGCCCCAAGTAATGTAGCCTGGTCTAGCCCTCAATGATTTTGGCCTTGGGGGGGCGGGGTGTCGTGGGATCCACACGGCGGAAGTGCTGCGCTCTGATTTGATCTCACTAACGTGTCGTCATCTCCGGCCCCTCCCACGCCCGTCCACTGCTGTTCTACGTCACATTATTTAGAGCGACGCCCACCCCGGAAGGAAGGTTCACTCCCCCTCAAGGCCACTTTCCAACGTGCGTTAGTCCAGGCTTTCCGTTTTCGTGCAACGCGAATGAAAATGAAAGCCTGGGTGTCGAGGCTAGCCCCAAGTCTACACAACTAGAGAATGTAGAAGATTAATGGTCATTTGTTTGGTCTGTATGTTGGACTGTTTTGTTTCCCAAATCCAGCCTGGAATTGTGGACAAAAGCAAAAGAAAAACGACAACTAACTGATGATGTGCACCAAAGTGTATATTAGAACTCTTAACTGAAACAAACTAAAAATACAAAAAAATAAATAAATAGACTATAAATGCATTGTATGTTCACAAAACTAACTATAACTAACTAAAATCATACCCAAAATACCCTTAGTTTTCATTCATATGTTTTCATATGTCAGTTGTCACCATACGGTACCACACAATAGCAAACAAAGTATAAAAAGGTAAAAAAAAAAAATAATAATAAAAAAAAAAATGAAACTAAAACTTAAAAAAATATATAGCAAATGTGCCGTAAAAACGAATTAAAACTAAATTAAAAAAGAAAGTAAAACTAAGTGAAACTAAGTAAAGCTATGAACTAAAATGAAAAATCCATGACTATAAGAGCTCTCCTCTCTCCTCTCCTCTCCTCTCCTCTCCTCTCCTCTCCTCTCCTCTCCTCTCCTCTCCTCTCCTCTCCTCTCCTCTCCTCTCAGGCGTCTGTGATGAACCATACAGGCTCATGGACACAGTGATGGAGAGAGGCTGGCATGGTGCCTGCACCGCATGGCACTGTTTCAGGCACTGTACAACAGAGCCAAGGCCTGCCTTGGCAGTGGAACACACACACACACACACACACACACACACCCACACCCACACACACACACACACACACACACACACACACACACACACACACACACACACACACACACACACACACACTCCCTTTTGCCTGACACCTGTCCATTCTATCTGTAGACAGGCCCACCCTAGAGTTACTATTGCAGCCGCGCACGACAGCCAGGAAATACTACTCCCGCACAACGTCCCAAAAAATGAAGGCCCAGCCCTACCTAAAACATGCTCCAGCATACAACCACCATAACAAAACAAGTTGATATGATACCTTTTAAAATGTTTAACCCTTTGTGTACTGAACACGTTTTGGTGTTTTATCTGTTGAAAAATAGCAGATCTACAAGCTCATATCGCGCCACCGAGTGGCGCGATATGAGCTTGTAGTTCTGCTATTTTTGAAAAAATTGTGAAAAGCATCAGAAACTAGAATCTGATCAGGACACAATGGGTTAAATTGTTTGACATTGGCTACTTCAGTCGGATACTTTACGCGGTTGTTGTAATTGTACAAATTGTTGCAATTGTACATATAGTACATCTATGGTTCCAGAAGGGTTCGGCACAGAGCAGAGTGTCCAACACACCCAGCTGTGTGTCTATGAAGAGTGACAAGTCTATGGGATCACCTCTTAACTCATTTACCGCGATCGGATCTTCTTTGTTTTCTCCCCATTGCCACGGCTCAAACCAGTTCGATCGGTAAAAAACCCTTATTTTGAAGCTCAGATCTCCTAAACAGGATGTGCTGTTTCTGTCATGCTGTTTCTCTTGTCTTGGCTGACCTCTCCTCTGACGATCTGAGCAAAAACATCCGGGTCACAAGTCAGGAAGAGCCGTGTAGCCCTGGCTGCTTTACCCATGCGCTCACGACATTCAGGGGGCAAACCGGAGGAGAGCCGTTTGAATGCATTGGATTGAATGAATGTGAATGGGACAAAAAAAAAAAGAGTTGTCGCCAATTATGTCCCAAATGAAAGTGAGCAATGGGATCATCATCAGACGATGCGCTCGGACTAATTGTTGGATTAAAGAATGAAATCTACATTTCGGCGTGATACGCGCCGTCCGCGTGACCGGCGGTGGTAATCTAACGGGAAATCCACGAGCAGCTCGAGAACGGCGTCAAGAGAATTAACTTCAATAATGAACTTGGACACCTAAATACACAGTGTGTCAATCCTCCTGTACAACATACACAACCCTACCAGTATAATGTTTAGATGCTAGTGCACCCCTTAACTTCACTAATGAACAAAAATGAAGGCCCAGCCAAACCCTGCACTCTCCAGACAATGTCCCCACTGCCACCCTTAGATCTCCATATACAGTATGTTGCTGACGTGTTCTGATCGCTCATTGATCTAACCCAGTGGTTTTCAACCTTTTTGATCCCAGGGACCACAATCTATTCAGCATTTGAACCACCATTTCAGGTACACTTTAGCCCACAGGCCCAAAACTAAAGATTTATTTTGCTTTTGACCATGCACAATTCCAGGCTGGATTTGGGACAGTCAGATCAAAATGACCATTACTCTTCTACATTCCCTAGTTGTGTAGACTTGGGGCTAATTCACGTGATGAATATTTTAACTCTTGAGAGCGTAAACATGAAACCAAATGGACCCGCATTTGAGTTATTTATTCAAAATCTGAGCCACACACCACCATCTGAGGAGATTTTAGCCCCACAGACCCCCCAAAAATAAAGATTTATTTTGCAAATGGACCCTTAGCCTGGTCTAGCCCTCAATGATTTTGGCCTTGGGGGACGGGGGTGTCGTGGGATCCACACGGCGGAAGTGCTGCGCTCTGATTTGATCTCACTAACGTGTTGTCATCCCGGCCCCTCCCCTCCCGTCCACTGCTGTTCTACGTCACATCATTTAGAGCGACGCCCACCTGGAAGGTTCACTCCCACTTGAAGGCCACTTTCCAACGTGCGTTAGTCAGGCTTTCCGTTTTCGCGCAAGGCGAACGAAAATGAAAGCCTGGGTGTCGAGGCTAATGGACCCTTAATTGCGGGTCCATTTGGTTTCATGTTTACGCTCTCAAAGAGTTAGATCTGGTTGAAACTGTGCTGATGGCAAACTCTATCGAAAGTATGGAGTATGCAGTGCCAGGGGTCAGATTGTTGTATACTTTCTTGCGGGCAGGAAAGTAATACACCAATATAACCTCTCTTGCCTTATGCCACAATACTGCTGCTCCCCTGTTGTAAAATTAGATCCTCAGACAGCATCTCAATGGGACTCACCTGTATAAATATAAGGGTCAATATATGAGGTCCACACGGCCCACAAAACCAGGGGCTAAATGTCAGATATTGACGTATCCAGGGGCTTTCTTGGAAAAAAGGTTGAATCGGGTG
This sequence comes from Benthosema pterotum, assembly GCA_039105355.1. Lineage (NCBI taxonomy): Eukaryota > Metazoa > Chordata > Actinopteri > Myctophiformes > Myctophidae > Benthosema > Benthosema pterotum. The sequence continues at coordinate 37,856,181 of CM076987.1, forward strand.
AGACAGATATTGACATATTTTTGGCATAGACAATTGACAATTGTTGTTTGGCACAAGAATGCATTGCTTTGCATTGTACAGTATAGAGAGTAGACAGACGCACACAACATCCCAGTCTTAACATGACAATGTTTTTTTATCTTTTTTTAATCTTTTTTTATCACAAATAATTATCCATAATAATTAAAAACCAGCCACCAAAGAGCTTCAACTCACAATGAACAAAGCAGGGGAGTACAATAACATTTTTAATTGGGGGATCAAGTGGTTTCTGGACTTTTTGAATTATTTGGTAGGTCCAGGCCCATGGTCTGGTGGTACAGGCTTTTGGCCAATGAGAAGACTTACACCATACCTGGCTACACTAAGCTGTTTGAGAATACCAGCCAATGGGTGCAATTCTCAATCGCTGTGGTGTAGCAGGTATGGTGTAAGTCTTCTCATTGGCTGCATGGCAGCAAATCAGGTCTGGGGCCTTGGGGTAGGCCGAAAGCCTATACCACCAGCCCTGGGCCTGAGCTTACCAAATAATTACCCAGAATAATTAAAACCTGCAAGTCAAAAGGTCCATAAATCACCTGACCCCTCCCCTCATTAAAAATGTTACTGTACCCCCCTGCTTTGTTCATCATGATTTGAAGCTCTTGATGACTGTTTTTAATTATTATTGATAATTATTTGGTAGGCCCAGGGCCCAGGGCTGGTGGTATAGGCTTTCGGGCCTACCTCAAGGCCCCAGACCTGATTCACTGCCATGCAGCAAAAAAAAAAAAAATCAGATCCACAAGTTCCACATATCCACACATCGTGCCACCGAGTGGCGCGATATGAGCTTGTAGATCTGATGTTTTTCGATAGCTGAAGTGTAACACAATGTGTTGAACACCAAAACGTGTTGAGTACACCAAGGGCTCCATTTTCGTTACATGCTAAACCCCTTATCCCAAATCCCTTATTTCGTTTTTGACTATTTTGAAAAAAACTTTTTGGAATATTTCAACATGCCAATCTATTAACACGTTTGAAAAATGTTAAACTATTGAAAAATGGTCTTTTTTAATAGTTTTAAGGGATAAGGGGGTTAGGGGTGTCGAAAATGGAGCCCTAAGGGTTAAAATCAGCACATATCGCCCATACACCAGTTCACTGTATATATTGTGTGTGTGTCTGCGGACGTCAGAGATGCTCTCTCCATGTCCCTGCGTCCCTCTTCTGGGGAGTTTTAGATTATATTTAGCCTTCCTGTCGCTGCGTGGTCTCGCATGGCTGCTACTTGCTCGGGTTCCTGTAACTTCCACGCATAGCGCTCCTCCAAGAATCCATAAAGCCACCCCAAGGATCAGCAGCCTGTCAATTTGTCTCTCTTTTTTGTTTTCCCCCCGCTGTCGTCGGAGAATACTGATTTGTAGTGCTATCCCTTCATGTTTCACCCTCGTATAGCCTCGCTCCACCATCAAAGGAGCTGGTGTCTGTGATGTGTGTGTGTGTGTGTGTGTGTGTGTGTGTGTGTGTGTGTGTGTGTGTGTGTGTGTGTGTGTGTGTGTGTGTGTGTGTGTGTGTGTGTGTGTGTGTGTGTGTGTGTGTGTGTACCGGCCACTAGCAGAAGGAAATTACACCATGTCGTCTGCAAAAAGTCTGCCCCTCTGTTTTTGTTGAGTTTTAATGAATATGACTGTATTTCGTTGCTGTACATCCATCCATCCATCCATCCATCCATCCATCCATCCATCCATCCATCCATCCATCCATCCATCCATCCATCCATCCATCCATCCATCCATCCATCCATCCATCTTCATTCATTCATTCATTCATTCATTCATTCAAGTTTTATTTATTCTCGAAAACACACTGAAAAAAACTCATTTTTTGGTGTCGTCGAGTGTACACAATTTCGAACAACAACAAACAAACATCATAGCACATCAAAGGAACATAAGAACAGAGGGTAAACAAAAAAAAAAAAAAGATTTTGAACCATGGCATTAAGTATTGCAATATATTGGCATATCGATTTTTTTTTTTTTTTTTAGGAGGGACGAGCTTTGCCTTCTGGCTCAACTCTTTTCTTCGTCACAACAGGTCCAGCGACTGCCATACCGCCCTCGCTGCTCTGATTCTCCGGCTGATCTCCTTCTCTGTCCTCCCCTCACACGTGAACATGAAGACCCTGATCGATGCTTAAACTCCTTCACCTGGAGGTAACGCCTCCATTCTTCTCCTTGGCTTTCTCTTTTGCTTTTGAACAGGGGCGGCTGTAGGCACGGTCTTGGGGGGTGGCTGACTAATTGTAGTCAGCATTTCATCATTGAAAACAGAAAACTCTCTGATTCAGACCTTTAGCTTTATGCTTCGCGCAACGGGCAATGAAGCCACCCCATAACATCTTTTCTTGCCCCCCCAATTGGGAAATGCTGCATCCGCCCCGTTTGAAGCCAGTGTTCTGACACGTCCACCAGTCTTGCAGGGAACAAAACGGATATATAAAATCCACGATAATCACAGTCTCTTACACATAACACCCATAGGGTAATAGCCGTATTACACGAACACAACCAAATTAGTGTTTTATGCGCAAACTAAACTCCCACATGACTGGAGGCAGTGGTTATACTCCAAGATGGAATTGTCACAGTAAAAAGGACCTATTTGGTACAGATATTGCTACTTGTTTATGTCGATAGGAAGCATAGCGTAGAAGATACCAAATAACAGCCCTTACTCAAACAAACGCCCACTACCAAATAACAGCCTAGTACCTTATAAGTGCCCGGTGTCCGAATCGATTTTGCACAATAACAGTCCGGGCTACTATTTGGTATTTTATGGTAATTTAGCTTCAAGTCACCGTGGCCGTTTGCCATTTACACCGGAGACGGCAAATAGGTAAAAGAAAAGGAAATATTGGGAGGAAATATATGAATTCTGAGGTCATGGCACATACACTACAGTACATCATCTATAATATAATGCTAGTGGGCTGGCACTTTAAGTAAACTTTGACTGAACTCATTAAAACTTGCCTCTGGATAAGAACATTGGCTAAATTCTTTAAAAAATGCATGTAAAAATGCAATTATACGAGACCAAAGATCCCGATCTTTATGCACCTGGCCTAAGCTGAGGCTCCTGGTGAGGCATTTAGGGGAGATAAAGGCCTTGACTGCTGCCTGGCTGTCTGAGATTGATCTAATATACCGCGGGGAGGAAGGCTGCTGTTGATGGAATAGAGATGATTATATGATGGCTTACGGATTGCCAAATGGCACAAGAACAAGACATGAAAGCCAAGTACAATGGGAGCACTTCCTCCTCAATGCTCCACAATGCATTGTTGGGCATGCTGATAACGTCCTTTTTTCACCCCTCCTTCCCCAATTAACTCCTTGACTGTTTTACCACGACTTTTTGGGCGATTGATTATTCTGTTGTCTGTTCATCACCCAAAAAGTCGTTTTGGGTTTTGTTTTATTAACAAGCTCATTAACTCACTGCACACCACCTGATGAAGTCCTTTAAGTGGTGATTGCACTACAAAACCCCCAAAACACCTCACACACTTTACAACTATCATTAATAAATGATAAATTGTATAACTTTAAATGCATTTATCTCTGAATGAGCCCTGGAAACAGTGAAATGTGAAAATATGGGCTGCTTTGTCAAATGTATTAAAAAAAAAAAAAAAACTGAAACATATCAACTGATTTTATTTCTTCCCTTAAAGTAGACACCTTAAACTGTCTTTGGAGCTCATTCATTTGCACAACTTCACAACAGAGGATTTTCTATAAATTTAGTTGCTAGTGAACCTAATGGGAGCGAGCCTAGCTTTTCTGCTAATCTGTCAAAGAGTTAAGGTCTTAAAGGGATAGTCCGGATTTTTTGTTATCTTTATGAAATATACTAGCCATTAATATAGTGGTGTCAACTGTATTAATTGATTTCCAGAGTCCCGTGGTGGGAGTTCTGCTCTGGTTTTGGTGAAATATGAAGTAGTTCCGGTCATTTTTTTTGGGGGGGGGGGGGCACGCAGTGAAAGTAAATGAAGTAAAACAAACTAACTTGCTTTGTTGACCTATTTCTAAAAATATTAGCACGTCCTTCATTAATTTTTGACTCCTCTATCACACGAACCATGTATTTTGTGTCCGTATTACTGAGTTAAAAAAAATCCGGGCTATCCCTTTAAGGTCTTAATCTCTTCATGAATCAACGTCGTTTTGAGAAGTACCGGTACTTTTGAAGCGGTGAACCAAACCCAGGTGTTCTTGTTAGCCCCCACATGTTTTCCCTTAGAGCAATAGCTGGGCTTTAACCTCAACAGGTGGTCCGGGGACCACCAGTGGTCCTTGAGATGGTTCCAGGTGGTCCCCAGCTAAGTTGTTTAACTGTAACTCTTGAGAACGTAAAAATGAAACCAAATGGACCCTGGCGGGTCCATTTGGTTTCATTTTTACGCTCTCAAGAGTTAAACTATTCATCATGTGAATTAGTCTGAATTACTCTACAATCTAGAAGATTGACGGTCGTGGAGAGAAGCAAAAGAAATCTTTAGTTTTGGTGTCTGTGGGGCTAAAATGTCCTCACAATGGTGGCCCGTGGCTCAAATTCTGAATAAATGGTGGGCCCTGGGATGAAAAAGGTTGAAAACCCCTGCCTTAGAGCAATAGCTGGCCTTTAACCTCACAATGTATCACAGCGCCCCGAGAGCACGCACGCTGGTTTGCTTTGTGCACGCGGACAGGGCAGTTTGTATTTAAGTTGTTTTCTGGATGAACCAGCGGTCCTCACGTCATATACTACCTCTCAAAACATAACGGATGTATTATATGACAGATAATAAGCTCACCACAAATCCAAAAGCTTGTTTTTTGATGCTGTTTAGTTTTTTTTTCCTTTGCTCGTTCTCGACGGCGCTCGTTCATGAATCCTTTCCGTTCCCATAATCCCTTGCTTCAGCCGCGTTCATGAGGAAATACTTGATCACCAAATGTTGGTGCTCAAATGCGGAAATAGGCGCACTTCCGGCGGTCTTCCGGGTGCTTCAAAGCGCCAATGAGCAACTTGTATTGAAATGAACGGCAAGGGGGCGGGGCTATCGCTCCAGTCCACTCTCTATATTTATAACTCTATGGTTTGCCCCACCTGTGTAAAAGCAGTATGGTTTGTCCCACCTGTATAAAACAGGATGGTTTGTCCCACCTGTATAAAACAGGATGGTTTGTCCCACCTGTATACAAGCAGGATGGTTTGTCCCACCTGTATACAAGCAGGATGGTTTGTCCCACCTGTATAAAACAGGATGGTTTGTCCCACCTGTATAAAACAGGATGGTTTGTCCCACCTGTATACAAGCAGGATGGTTTGTCCCACCTGTATAAAACAGGATGGTTTGTCCCACCTGTATACAAGCAGGATGGTTTGTCCCACCTGTATACAAGCAGGATGGTTTGTCCCACCTGTATAAAACAGGATGGTTTGTCCCACCTGTATACAAGCAGGATGGTTTGTCCCACCTGTATACAAGCAGGATGGTTTGTCCCACCTGTATAAAACCGGATGGTTTGTCCCACCTGTATAAAAGCAGGATGGTTTGTCCCACCTGTATAAAACAGGATGGTTTGTCCCACCTGCATACAAGCAGGATGGTTTGTCCCACCTGTATAAAACAGGATGGTTTGTCCCACCTGTATACAAGCAGGATGGTTTGTCCCACCTGTATACAAGCAGGATGGTTTGTCCCACCTGTATATAAGCAGGATGGTTTGTCCCACCTGTATATAAGCAGGATGGTTTGTCCCACCTGTATAAAAGCAGGATGGTTTGTCCCACCTGTATATAAGCAGGATGGTTTGTCCCTCCTGTATAAAACAGGATGGTTTGTCCCACCTGTATACAAGCAGGATGGTTTGTCCCTCCTGTATATAGGTACAAGCAGGATGGTTTGTCCCACCTGTATACAAGCAGGATGGTTTGTCCCACCTGTATACAAGCAGGATGGTTTGTCCCACCTGTATACAAGCAGGATGGTTTGTCCCACCTGTATACAAGCAGGATGGTTTGTCCCACCTGTATAAAACAGGATGGTTTGTCCCACCTGTATAAAAGCAGGATGGTTTGTCCCACCTGTATAAAAGCAGGATGGTTTGTCCCACCTGTATACAAGCAGGATGGTTTGTCCCACCTGTATAAAACAGGATGGTTTGTCCCACCTGTATACAAGCAGGATGGTTTGTCCCACCTGTATAAAACAGGATGGTTTGTCCCACCTGTATACAAGCAGGATGGTTTGTCCCACCTGTATACAAGCAGGATGGTTTGTCCCACCTGTATACAAGCAGGATGGTTTGTCCCACCTGTATAAAACAGGATGGTTTGTCCCACCTGTATAAAAGCAGGATGGTTTGTCCCACCTGTATATAAGCAGGATGGTTTGTCCCACCTGTATACAAGCAGGATGGTTTGTCCCACCTGTATAAAAGCAGGAGTTCAGCTGAGGGAGTTCAGTCTGACTTGAGACTAGAGGAAGAGCAACAGGTGTGAACTGTGAGGCTCTCTGCTCTCATTGCTGGGTTTTTTAAAGCCTGTAACAGCTCTGTTTGTTATTTTCTCAAGTTTAATTTTCCATTTCAGAACATTGTTTTTTGGCCAGTTACATCTTTGTCTTTTCATATCTGTCTCCGCCTTGCACTACAAAAGCAGTTTAAGGTAAATAAAAAAAGCCTAAGATGACTTTGTGGACTGGTCTACTTCATGGAGCCTCCGGCCATTGACCTACATCACAGTGAATCTTTCGTGCAGTATTGCAATATTTTAACGCAAACATTTGAACCAAAAATCTACCACATGAGACGTACAAAGGTGGTGGTGAACAAAGAGCCTATACATATCCTGTAGCTTTGGGAGTCCTTGACAAGAAAATGTCTATTTCTTTCTCTTTCAGACATTTGACATTTAAAACACCTTTGTAGAATCCCTCCCCCATAGGAACCCACTTTGAGAGCGGTATAAAATGGTAAATAAAAGAGTGCCATGATTTCCTCCCTCAAAACCATTTATGATTAGGAGGAAGAGTTATTATTATACAGAAAGTGTTGCCATGTTGTTTATATGTGGCCACGGCCACCAGTTGAATAAGAAAAGGCCAATCCCTAATATCTGGTTTTCACCCACCTGAACAGTTGTACGATAATAAGGGTAATGTTGATCTGAAGTACATTTAGACTGGGCTTTCAGATTTCAGATTGTTTCACCAAAACCATCGTCATATAGCCAACCATGGTGGTCTATTAGAGTAACATTACTTTTTATCTGTACAGAAAACGTACAAAAATACCATCTTTAAGCGTATATATCCGCCATGAGGTCGGCAGGCAATCCCCAGGTGGGTCATGCCAAAATTCCTTCAACTGACTATAGCAGTGGTTTTCAACCAGTGGTCCCTGAGATGATTCCAGGTGGTCCCCAGGCTGATGGAAAGTTGGTTAAACAGATGTAACTCTTGAGGGCGTAAACATGAAACCATTTGGTGTCATGTTTACACTCTCGAGAGTTACAATATTCATCGTGTGAATTATCCCAGGTCAACACAACTAGGGAATGTAGTAGATTAATGGTCATTTTGATGTTTGACTGTTTTGTTTCCCCCAAATCCAAACCTGGTATTGTGGGCAAAAGCAAAGGAAATCTTGAGTTTTGGGGGTCTGTGGGGGATAAAATGTCCTCAAGCGGTGGTCCTCCGTGGCTCAAATGCTGAATAAATTGTGGGCCCTGGTATGAAAGAGGTTGAAACCTGCCCTATACAGAAACAGGAGATTGGCTTCCCCTGGCCTACGGGCCAGATGGTTCTGCAACAGGGGCGGATCTATTCTAGGCATGGGCATGGGGGGGGGGGGGGCAATACCCCCTAAATGCCCAGTCTGCCCCACCAAGCTTGATGTCATGCCAAACAACCCAAATTTCAAAGATATTTCAAATTAAAGTGGTTATAATTTAAAATGATGTGAAACACTACTACTACTGCTACTAACTAACTACAGCTGTGTCCCAGGCGCGTAGCGTGGCTCGGACATCGGCATGGGACAGTAGAAATAATAATTTCTACCCAGGCAGTAGAGGCGGATATCTAAGCCTGGCGATTTTGAGATAAAGCCATTGTAACATTCTAATAAGTAATGCAAGAAAGAGAAGCGCGAATGAAACGTCAATAAATACACAATGACAGTGTATATGTATTTTCGTTTATTCTCAAAATTTGTATTTACAAATACCTTTTATCCCCAGCCTCTCCAGGCAAGTAAAAAAGGTTTTACTGGAAATAGATGGGCGCATGGGCCATTAACACCTTTTGTTTTGGGGGACCAACTTTGACACCTCCAGTCACCAGAACCAGTTAAACAGGTTTTGACCCATTTGATAACAAAAGCCTGGATGAATAGCGGGGCGTCAAGCCGTCTAACACCTTCCCATCCCCCAACACTAGGCTACTCATGGTGCCTGTCTGTCTGTTCCCCTGATTTCTTGGCCCAAGTGTACTGTACCTCAGCCTGGGCCAGCAAAATAATTCTGGGCCATGGCCCGAATGGCACAAATGACGCTACGCCTCTGGTGTCACCGCTAAACCAACAGCATTTCATCATTGAAAACAGAAAACTCTCTGAGTCAGACCTTTAGCTTTATGCATGCTGCGTGTCTGTTGCAACTTCAACAACAACTGATGTTATTATTGATGCTTTACTTGCCTAATATAAGTCCTGCAACCAAAATGGTTTTCTCCTGCCCCCCCAATTGGAAAAACGTTACATCCGCCCCTGTTCTGCAACAAGGCCACTTATACTTGTTCTTTCTTACTCCCACTATGTTCTGGCGTTTCTTGACCTTCCTGGGAAGGAGAGAGAGGGGGAGAGTGTATGGATGATGGAGAAGCTTCTCTCTGAGACCCTCTGATCAGCTTGGAAGGAGGATCGTCATGGTGATAACCTGCAGTGTCAGAGCTAAAAGAGTGAGCCACGCGACCCCGGCACCACCACCACCACCACCACCACCACCACCCACCCCCCCCCCCCCCCACCACCACCACCACCCCCACTGGGAGAGCAGGTGAGCAGGTTATATACACGTGTAGCCAAAAGCCTCAGGCAAACACAAGATGCTTGACGTGTCGTACATCATTACAACGGCTGTAAAACTTTGTTTGTCCAAAACTGCGATGCTGTGTTTAGTAGGCACTAAACACTGTCTTCATTAACTCCATAACAACCAATGACGTACTTGACATGTATATAGTAGTTCCCTGCCATTGGTTTTCGCATTTTTTACTAATCAAATTATTATCATATTGGTCCTCAAATATGGTCTCTATAATGCACTACATGACTATCACCACTAGGTGTCAGTAGGTCGCCATCCGCCGGATCTCTTTGACTCACAGAGGATCTACTTCGTGTACTTCTGGGTCATATTTTTTCCGGCAGATTTTGCCTGATCCATAACAAGTGAGTTGAGTTTGATCGGCAGGATGACAATCATTATCATAAATAACTCAAATCAGGTCGTAATGTCGCGGCGATTTCTGGATTATGATCAGCGATGGACATAGGGACCACACACGTGCATGTAGGAGCATGTGTAGCAGGTGGCTACAGCCTCTGTCATGATGGCCTCGAAAAACCAATATCTGCCCCCAGACCAAGGGGATGTCCTCTTGGTCTAGTGGTTAAGATGTTGGACTTTCACGCGGGAGACCCAGGTTCGAATCCCGGGCGTTACACATGCACCAGGCGATTTAGATCATTTCTGAGTGAGTACAGCCTGCCGTTAGGCGATCCTGCAAAAAAAATGGTGATCGGCTAAAACTATTTTTTTATTGTAGACACATTTATTTACACGTCATAAGTATCAATGGCCACGTCACTGGTTGGCTCGCCAAAAAATGATAAATCAATTAGTAGCGAAATGCTTAATACCGTACTTTTAAGTGAAGAAATCTAATATTTATGAAACCCGCAGACAGAGCTTGCAATCTGGCATCGTAATTATGGACACACCATTTTATTCAGGAAAAACCTGCATTTCAAGCTTTTTTTCCTCTACTCTTCCTACGGTCAACGGTCAAAGTAACACGATACTGGTATCAAATACTGAAATATTATACAATTGGGATTTGATGACACTTCTGCTCATCAGCGATGATTTGTCCTCCAACCCATTTTGAGCAGAACAGTGATTTTTTTTTTACTGTGAGTGGGTGCAGATTGCAAGCAGGACTGAAGAACAGGACTGAAATCTGCCATGCTGGGAGATGTCAACCCCCGTGGCCTTAGGCTGGGGTAACCTGACCCCCCTCCCCAGCCAGGGGTCAGCAGTAGGGATGTCCCAATGCCACTTTTCCATTTCCGATCCCACATTTTTTCTGTTAAGCCAATACGGATACTACATACCGATTCCAGAGAATAATATACAGTATATATAATAACATACAAAAGAAAAAAATACATTTTTATATGAAGTCACCAACTGGGAATGACATACTCCTTTCTCAAATGTACACTTGGGAAACTCAACCCGATAATGACAAATAAGGGCCAATATTGATACTTTTCCAATACCCACACAGTATTTGCCGACAAAAAGAGCCGATCCGATACTTCTGTATCGGTATCAGGACATCACTAGTCAGCACTAGGGCTGGGACGATTCACTTACCTCACGATACAATATTGATATCTAGAAGTGGGTGCAGAATCTAGTTTCTGGCGCTAGAATCGAGTTTTTGGCACTAGATTCTATAGTTTCTGACACTAGATTCTAATTTTTCTGAAAAAATCTGTGCTCCTGTGTCAGTGATGCTAACATATTTCTAGCCAAGGACCACCAGAATTATCCATATTTGGCTGCAGACCGCCATCTGAAAACATGTTGTTCTCGGGGTTCCCCAGAAGCGAAAAATTGAGATAAAATGTTTGCTTCCAAAATAATGTATTCAGAGATTTGCAGCACATTTTCAATTTTTCAAAAATAGCAGAACAACAAGCTCATGTCGCGCCACTCGGTGGCGCAACATGAGCTTGTTGATCTGCTATTTTTCAACAGATAAAACACCAAAACGCGTTCAGGACTAAGGGTTAAACAAGGTTGTCTTGTCAAAACCAAGAGTCCCATTGAAAATGCATTGATATCTAGGGTGTGTGTGTGTGTGTGTGTGTGTGTGTGTGTGTGTGTGTGTGTGTGTGTGTGTGTGTGTGTGTGTGTGTGTGTGTGTGTGTGTGTGTGTGTGTGTGTGTGTGTGTGTGTGTGTGTAATGGTGGAGGAGCTGGTTGTTTTGGTCTGTGGCTGAAAGTGACACTTCCTGGACCAGAAATAATGCGATCGGCAGGGGTGGGTGGGTGGGTGGGGTGGGGGATTAACTCTTTAGTTACACATCTCTGAATTATGCGTGGAAAAAAGGCATACAACTGCTGGTTGGGACTTTTTGTTTTTGAGATCAATCAATCAATCAATCAATCAATCAATCACTTAATGCGTATGAATGGCACTCTGGACCACAAGGGGGCGCTACAGGCTGGGAAAAATGGCGACCAAGGAGTTAAAAATGAACAGACCATTTTGAGTGTTTTGTGTGAACACAAATGTGTCCCCTCACTTCACACACTTGTGATGTTTATTTTATTTTATTGTTTTACTTGTAGCTAGTTATTCATAATAACATTAAACTGTCCGTCCTCCCACCAAACACAAGCATTTGGTGAAACCACGGGACTTTGGAAAAGCGTCGAGACGCGAAACACAGATGGAATAACAAAGAATGTTCATTTGAAATGCGTGTGAGGCCACAGACAGTTCCAGTTCATCTTCAACGGCGAGAAAACCAGTGTTGTTGTTGTTTTTTTTTTTTTTTTTAGAATATTTTGCTTTAGTCTTAGTCTTTTCAATAAGACATATTTAGTCACATTTAGTCTTCTGAAATTCATGTTTTTAGTCTAGTCCTAGTCGACAAAATGTCAAAAATGATTTAGTCTTAGTCTCGGTAGTTTAGTCGTACATACAAATACATTGTCGGTTTATATCTTATACAGATTTATAGTTTTTAGTATGAAACATGCAATGCAGTGGCGGCTGGTGACTTTTTCTTTAGGGGGGGGCGCTATAAAAAAATTATAATAATAATAATGGGGGGGGGGGGGGGGGGGGGGGGGGTCAAGAATATGTACCAGGTATCATCACATTCAATGGAAGCAAACAATGAGTTGGTGTGAATGGATGCTGTCAGCCAATCCTTACCAACTCTTTGAGAAGGTCCTGTGCCTCCTGGGTAGGCTACTGGTGTACGATACTCGCTTCCTCTGTCCTTGGATTTTTGTGTGATGATTACATTTATTTGGTTCCAGCTCTTTAGTTTAAAAAAAAATCCTGCAGTGTTCTGCTTTCAATTGTTGTTTTCTGCATTGCTTTATAGTTATCTTATAATATATTTGTCTTGTTATTCAATTCAATTGTTATTCCATTATCAAAATTAATTCAACTACTGCATATTCCTCCCTTTACCTGGCTCTGTGTCTCTTCATTCATGTCTGTGGTGGAGTTGTGTTCAACTCTATGTAAAACTGTGTTGTGTGCTGCCCTCAAGTGGTTTGGTCGCGCACGTTTTGCGACCCCGATCGCTCCTACCGTTTGCATTGAAGTCAATAGGACCGCAATGCATTGCCCTTCAGTGCAGAGCTCAATGCCTAAAGACGAATGCGAACCAACACGTGAGACTCAGTAACCTATCAGCAACGTTGTACAACGTAAACAACTTTTGACATTTCATGGCAGTATAATACAACGTTTAATCACTTTGTGGTTAGAGTGGGCTTTAGTTACTTATATTATATACAATTTGCCATGATGGATTGCTCATTTAAAGAAAATGACAAGCTGCAGATTTCATTTCTCCGTCATTCTTATTCACGTGGTATTCATTAGGTAATGCATGGTGGTGCGGCGCACTAGCGACCCTATTGACCGGCCGCCACTGATGCAATGTATACTGCAGATATGTTCACACATAGTTAAAAAAAGAAAGAAAAAAAGAAGATAAAAGTGTTTCTTATGTCCATTAGTCTTAGGTTATGATTTAGTCTTCGTCTAGTCTTAGTCGACTAAATATCAAAAACGTTAGTCGACTTAGTATTTAGTGTTTTATAGTCTTAGTCGACAAAAAACACTGGAGGCAACCTGGTCTGATGGCCGTACTCTGCTTAAACAAGGTTGTCTTGTCAAAACCAAGAGTCCCATTGAAAATGGATTGGAGCTGTCTGCTCATATGAGACACGAGACACAAAGACGCGTCTTTTATGTGGCTGCTGCAGGCTCTGGCCTCAGTCAGATGTACGAAAAATGTGTTTGGAAATCACGCGATTTTGAAGAGAGCGCGGCTATGAAAGGATGTCTCTTCAAAACCAGGCGACTTCCGGGGAAAATGAATTGGGGCCGTCTCTTCACACCTTCTCTCCTGCCAGGACTTGTCAGACGAAAAAGGGACAGATTCCTACTCCTTTGAATTTGTGATGCACCAAATAGATGGTCAGGCTTTATGGGAGACTGAAAAAATAAGTTAAAATAATTTGTCTATATATTCATTTTGAATGTCAGGAGTCATAATACTGAATACTGTCAGCTTTTTTTTTTACCTCTTGCCCTTCAATATTTCACAGGGATTGCTCATCGCTCGTTTGTAAAACTAAAATAAAAACAACATAAGCTATTCCGCTTACAGGGAAATCAGCATTGTAGACAAGGGGTTTTCAACCAGTGGTCCTTGAGAGGGTTCCAGGCGGTCCCCAGGCTAAATGATGGAAAGTTGGTTAACCAGATGTAACTCTTGAGTGTGAAATGAAACTTTAAAATGTACACTCCATATTTACACTCTCAAGAGTTAAAATATTCATCATGTGAATTAGTCCAGGTCCAATAAAAAATGGTAACCGCAGGAATGTGGTACCAGAAAGTTCCATGCTGTCACCATGAGATTAACAGGTTACAAACACATTTACATGTCCTACTACTTGGTTAGCGGTTCCTAATAGACAGAGGTGTACTTTTATAACCATTGTTAATCAACCATTGACACCTTTTAAATGAAGTGTGAAAAGTGTTACCATTCCAGGGCAGTGGTACCACCATGGTGCCCCATCAGCAGCCAAGTGTTAGCAGTGACAATCTCAAGTGCTTACCACTGTATATAGGGAAACAGAACACCGAAGAACAGCTGCACCCTCACAAAGATCCACCTGCCCCGAATTCCTAGATAGGTGTTTTACCGGCTGATACCAACAATCGATAAGCGATTGCCGACCTACTTCTTCTACTTGTTTTTTTTGGATGTGGGCTCACTACTGCGCCCACTTTTTAGAAGGGGGGGATGGGCGCCTCAAAAGACACGTGCATGCGCATGGACGTGCGCAACGCACACACAATATTAGACGTCTATAGCCGGTTTAAAGATGGAGTGCCATGATTTTTGTTCTACCCTAAAACATGAACATCAGCTATTATTGTTTGTTACTGTAGACTTTTTCAAAAAAAAGTGCACAGTATTTGTTAAAATGTTGGTTTTATGGGGGGCGGCTCCGCCACCAGTTCATTAAACATGCCTGCTTTACCTGGTGGGTGGTGATGGGTCGAACTGAAGCCACGCACACGGCTTTAGTTATATGATAAAGGGGGAGGAGTTCAGGGAGGGACTGGTGTGTGATGTCACTATATTACAGTTTTTTCATTGGCACGTTTGACTGGGAATGTTCAGCCTCCAGGAAGAAACCCTAAATACAAAGGGACGACTTCATTTAACATAAGACACACATCAAGGGGTATAATGAAGTACTGTCTCCTCTTAAACATGAACCAAATTGGGGGAAAAAAATACAAAAAGTACATTGTTACAATACTTAAGGCCCTGCTACACTAGCAATATTTTGACCAATATCAACTAGCAATGTCAACGGGCAACTTGATGAGACACATGGCAACAGGCAACACCTTCCCATGGGAATTCCACCCATTTTACATTTTTTCCTGAGAGTGTGCAAATGTGTGCAAATGAGAGTGTGCAAAATTTGCAAACTCTCAGAAAAAAGAAGCCTTAGTTTGCATTGAATCATTTTCACCCAACTGCCACCCAACTCAAAATGTTCATTTAGCGAAATAAAAGTTACAAAATCCCTGTTTTTGTCCACAGCAGTGAAGCAGCAGCAGCAGCCATGTTGGTTTCAGAAAAGTTTATCTGTGGGAGTCTAGGAGAAAGGATCAGGTGACACCAAGGAGGGCTGTGATTGGAGGATTCTGAAATGTTGACCAGTGGAGGGCGCTAAAGAACTGACTTTTCTGAACAACCAGGAGTTGAT
Source organism: Benthosema pterotum (assembly GCA_039105355.1). NCBI lineage: Eukaryota > Metazoa > Chordata > Actinopteri > Myctophiformes > Myctophidae > Benthosema > Benthosema pterotum. Next base: position 37,871,567 of record CM076987.1, read on the forward strand.
CATTTTCTATAGAAAGGTGGAAAGTCAACGTTGATAGTTGACGTTGCTTGTTGATGTTGCTCAAAACATTGCTTGGTGTATCAGGGCCCTTACTTGTATCCAGGGCTGGACTGGGACAAAAAATTGGCCCAGTCATTTTATGCGTGAATGTGGCCCAGACCGGCCCAAAACAAAATAATCAAAATAATGATACAAACCAACAGACCTACACAAGCCTTTTCTGCTCTCACAAGAATGATAATGGCAACAGGATCCAAGACAGAACAGGTTTTATTTGTCAGTCACTGGTACAGGTACAATACAGGCCTGTATTATTATAATTTTTAGCACCCCCTAGTGGCCCCCTATGGTCGCGGCCCACCCGGAGAGCTCCTGGTACTCCCTATGGCCAGTCCGACCCTGCTTATATATATTTTTGCCCCCCAAAATATTTTAAATGGGAAAGAAGAAGTGAAGGGACAACCAACGCGTGATGGACCTATTCTACCTGGTATAATTGGTTAACCAGATGTCACTCTTTCAGAGCGTAAACATGAAACCAAATGGACCCTTGCGGGTCCATTTGGTTTCATGTTAACACTCTCAAGAGTTAATATATTCAGTAAATTGGGCCAAGTCTAGAAAATGCTCATTTTGATTTGTATGTTTGACTGTTTTGTTTCCCAACTCCAGCCTAGGTACTGTGGACCAAAAAGCAAAATAAAATCTTTAGTTTTGGGGTCTGTTGGGGCTAAAATGTCCTCAAATGGTGGTCCTCCGTGGCTCAAAATTGTCAATGAACAATGGGCCTGGGATCAAAAAAGTTGAAAACCAGTGCTTTGTAATCATACTGAGATAACAGCGGCCCTCTACGGGTCGTGGCCCACCGGGAGACCTCCTTGTACGCCCCAATGGTCAGTCCGACCCTGGCTAGTGGGTCACTGTCACTGTCTATTAGGCTTATCAATTTTGCCGATAAAACGGCCCAAGAAGTCCAGCTCCCACTTGATGTTGTGCGGCAGCTTGGACTGATCGATGTGGTGTTGGACCACAGCCTGCTTGCACAGCGTCTTCAGGCTCGGGTGGAAGTCCAGGATGTCCATCTCCTTGACCGGGACCTGGAACCCTCCGAAGGCGAAGATGCGATGCCCCACCATGCAGAAGAGCGGCGCCTCCTTCCAGCCCGGCGCCGCCCCCTTGGGCTCGATGGCCTTCCAGGAGAAGGTGCCCGGGTTGAACTTCTGGATGGTCTTGCTGTGGAGGTCTCCGTCCACGATGTACATCTCCCCGGCGTAGACGAAGGCCTTGTGGCCCTTGCTGCTCCTGGTGCCTCCCTTGTCGTTCTGGACGTCCAGCCAGCAGTCGTTGACGGTGTCGAACACGCGGATGACGCCCTTCTCCTGCCCGCCGAACACCAGCATGTTGGTCCCGATCATGGTGGCGGAGTGGTTCATGGACCTGGCGGCCGGCGTGCCCTTGGCTTCGACGAGGCTCCAGTGCATGTTGGCGGTGTCCAGCTTGTGGATGGTGTCGGTGGTGCCGTCCGGATGGGTCTCGCCGCCGTAGACGTACATGAAGGCGCCCAGGGCGCAGGCCGAGTGGTGGTACCTCTTCTCCGGGACGTTGCCGAACACCCGGGGCTTGTGCCAGGCGTGGCGCGTCACGTTGAAGACGTGCAGCGGCTCGTAGAGCGGGAAGCCGCCCCAGATGTACACGCCGTCCGCCACCAGCACGGCCGTGTGGTAGTAGCGGTCGGAGGGGAGGTTGCCGCCGCACGGCGGCAGCTTGGTCCAGGCCAGGGAGAGCGTGTCGAAGACGTACACATCGGTGGCGCGATGCTCGGTCGTGTAGTAGCGGGTCCAGCCGAAGGCGTACACCCGGTGGTCGACGGTGACGGCGGCGTCGATGCACTCGTTGGGCCCCATGACCAGGGGCAACGTCCAGCGGAACATTTTTACGGGTGAGACCCCCAGCCGTCTAATGATTGATTCAAGTCGTGTCGCCCGCACTGCAGCGTATATGGGCGCCAGCAGGGCAAGCGTCACGCAAAAGTTGGCCAATCGGCATAGCCCAGGGGTCAGCAACCTGCGGCTCAGGAGCCGCATGCGGCTCTAGAACACAGCCCTAGTGGCTCAGTGGCTCAGTGGAGCATTATTACATACACACACTGCGGTGATCCGCACCAAAATAATATAAACATTTCAGTCACCCAAAACGCGTTGCGCTGTCTGACAGTTGCCAGTTAAAGTAGCACTTGTTGGCCATGTCAAAAAAGCCCAGCAGTTATCAGAGGTGGAGCTTTGAATCTGAACCACCCATTTTCAAAGGTTTACTCAGTTTACTATGTCATTAATGTGCCTTAGAGATGTTGTGTGGACTAGAAATGGAGTTCTGTAAAACTCCTTTATTTTTTTTAGAAACTCTATTTCTGAAGAAAGGTTGTGTTTCACCATGTTAATGATTTTTCTTTGAAGACCTTTTTTTTCTGAGATTGTGCAAATGGAACCAAATGGACCCGCCAGCGTCCATTTGGTTCACATTTGCACACTCTCAGGAAAAAAAAAAAAATGCGGCTCCAGACAGATTTTGAATTTAATTTTGGGTCGAAAATGGCTCTTTCAACATCTTGGGTTGCCGACCCCTGGCATAGCCGATGGGGCAGGTGTTGGCCAACCAGGGATAGACACCGGATACCCCCCCCCCTTTGTCATGAGTCATGCTGTAATGGTGATGTTCGTAATATACCTCTATAACTAAGAGAGTCATAGCGAAAGTAGTAGCTCGCTCCGCTCACGCATAAGTAGACCATGGCCTACTTGTGCACAACGTGCATGTTTGCAGTCTACCAAGTGCTGATCTAGTTAGGCCAGGGGTCAGCAACCTGCGGCTCAGGAGCCGCATGCGGCTCTAGAACACAGCCCTAGTGGCTCAGTGGATGTAGCATTATTACATACACACACTGCGGTGATCCGCACCAAAATAATATAAACATTTCAGTCACCCAAAACGCGTTGCACTGTCTGCCAGTTAAAGTAGTACTTGGCCATGTCAAAAAAGCCCAGCAGTTATCAGAGGTGGAGCTTTCAATCTGAACCACCCATTTTCAAAGGTTTACTCAGTTTACTATGTCATTAATGTGCCTTAGAGATGTTGTGTGGACTAGAAATGGAGTTCTGTAAAACTCCTTTATTTTTTTTTAGAAACTCTATTTCTGAAGAAAGGTTGTGTTTCACCATGTTAATGATTTTTCTTTGAGGACCTTTTTTTCTGAGAGTGTGCAAATGGAACCAAATGGACCCGCCAGCGTCCATTTGGTTCACATTTGCACACTCTCAGGAAAAAAATAATAAAATGCGGCTCCAGACAGATTTTTAATTTAATTTTGGGTCGAAAATGGCTCTTTCAGCATCTTGGGTTGCCGACCCCTTAGGCTGTGTTTTGAATTTTAGCCTTTCAAGTAAGCATGTGACGTGTCACACTAGGGTTTTTGTTTTCATGATTACGAATCCATTCCTAGCATTAGTTTTGCAAAAAAAAATGTTACCTGGGCTAAAAAAAATAGGAGTCATGGCAAATGTGATGAGGTCAGCACAAGCACATTTGGGCAAGTGGATTTGGCCATGTTTAGCCATAGTGTAGCCGATGGGCCCCTATTTTTATTTAAGTATCGGGTCTTAAGTCAAAACTTGGAGGTGTGGCAAAGCTGTTTGCCTGTTTTGAGGGGCCAAACAGCTTTGCCACACCTCCAAGTTTTAACTTAAGACATAAGACCTGATACTTAAGACAATCAAAATGGGGCCCATAGTGTTTTTTTTTTTTGTGCAAAACTAATGCTTGGAATGGAATCAGAAAAATGGAAACACCCTCGTTTGACATGAATGCAGCACAAAACTTTCAGCATGTTCTTTCAGAGCGAATGTTTTGTAGAATGCACAATGTGCGGACGAAATGGGTTGAAGCAGAATTCGGCACATGGACCTGTGGCCCATCTGCAAAACAATGTTAAAAATGGCAGCGCTATGTCTAGGACCATATTTGGTCACTCGCTCCACTCGCTCCTCAGACAATTGCACAAGTCCCTCCGAGCCGAGTCTCAAGCAAGCGCAAGTCATTTGGTCCCAAGTCTCAAGCAAGTCAAGTTTTTTTTAGGTTGTGGTCGAGTCGAGTCCACACAGTTGGGCGAGTCAAGTTGAGTCAAGTCTCATGGTTGTTTCAAGTCGCGTCGAGTCACAATGTTTTCAAGTCGAGTTGAGTCAAGTCACAGGTTTTCAAGTCAAGGAGCTACATAGACTCCTATTGAATGGTGACAACCGGAAGTTACTAAATGCATTGGAGTCTATGGGCTCGCGCGAGCACATGAATCACGTGACCAGGCTGTTTCTGACACCTCAATATCGCAACTCTTCTACTAGATCTAGATGGCAATGGCCTTCACCACCGCTCCGCTCCCGTCAGTGGTTCAGACCGTGGGTCGGGACCCCCGCAAATAGGTGATCGCGTTACATTAGCTCTCTGACTGGTTCATTTGGCTTCATTTGCACACCGTTGCCCCCGGCAATGGTGACTCGGACGATGACTCGGACGAGTCGCCGAGTCAGCTTGTCTCAAGTCAAGTCGAGTCTCAAGTATTTTACCGCCAAGTCCGAGTCGAGTCGTGGCAAAAATGCGACTCGAGTCCAACTTGAGTCAAGTCGGTACGACTCGAGTCCAATTGTCTGGCTCCTGTTGAGCTGTTTACCTGGCACCAACGCTCACTCCCTGCCGCCTCTCCACTATAGACACATTATCCCACACACGCCTCTCCTCTCTCTCCATTAGCCACATGGCTGAGCTGAAACGTTAATCTGCCCCGAAGCCCGGTCAACTTGACTCAGAACGCACGCGGCGCAAAGTGGAGCGAGACATTTATCGCGACGGTTTGCGTGTCGCGTGCGCATGCTGTGTGTGGACACACACACACGCACGCACGCACGCACGCACACACACACACACACACACACACACACACACACACACACACACACACACACACACACACACACACACACACAATATCATGTGCCCTCTCTTCAAGATTGCAGGCCACCATTGAAGATGTCTAAGTGAACCGTGCACGATTAATGGACTTTTCATCTTAATACCATTAGTGATAATGACAGTGATATCGTTATTCACATCATCATACAGCTTTTGTGTCTCTGACACGGTTTAGTCTCACACGTTTGAAATTTGAGTTTGTGCTTTTTGACTTATATTTTTCTTAATTAATTTTACTTTTTTGGGACCATGGCCTACTTGGTGTAGGCTACATTGCGACGGGTAGCAAAACGGCAGCAACTGGTGTGCAAAGCAGTTGCGATCCTTCAAAGGATAGTTGAGTGCCAAGGCAATGCTTGCATGAGGGGAGTATTCGTGTGCAATACGAGTACAACCGGCAGTAATATTACTTCTCTATTTGTGTCTGAGATACAGACAGGAAATTAAAGTGCGTTGCCGGATGAAAAAGTGTAATTATACCGCTCGTGTCATGAGGGATTTCGAATATAATAACCTCTGCTTGACAACATAATTGCAGGGAAGATTAAAAGAAGTTTATATTTTTACCTAGGTTGAGGGAGCTCCTTGAAGTTGTTGATGTTTTGTTTTTTTCCCTCCCAAGTTGCACACCATTAGGTGAAGGGCATGAATATACAGTATATGATGCTGCGATATACTTTGCATAATGCATGCATGGCTGCAAGGCTACCACAGTTAATATACCTCTGAAGTTGGCTATATTTACTTGGATTCGGTTGTATTTGCTACAGGCAACAGGTGTGGTTGGGGGTTGACATTTCGACACTTTTATTAGGGCCCGAGCACCGCAAAGCATGTGCGAAGCCCTCAAATGAATCGTGTTAAAAATGTTATATTATATTCAAAGAATAATATAACGGCGCCAATCTTTGAACAATGTAGAGCAGACAAAATATCACATCTACAAGCTCATAGCGCGCCACCAAGTGGCACGCTATGATCTTGTAGATCTGCTATTTTTCAATGGCTAAAGCATAGAATGCACCAGAATGCGTACATTGCAAAAATAGTTTAAAAAAAAAAGCATGGACAATTGAATACTTAGGGCTCCATTTTCGTTACATTGCTGAACCCCTTATCCTCAATCCCTTATTTTGAAAAAACAAAAACAAAAACAAAAACAAACAAAGAATATTTCAATATGTCAATCTATTAACACGTTGTGAGCTTGTAGACTGGCCATTTGAACTACTGAAAAATGTTTTTTTTTTTTTTTTTTTAATAGTTTAAAAAGGCAAAGAAGTTAAGGCAGGGGTCGGCAACCCAAGATGCTGAAAGAGCCATTTTTGACCCAAAATTAAATTCAAAATCTGTCTGGAGCCGCATTTTATTATTTTATTTTTTTTTCCTGAGAGTGTGCAAATGTGAACCAAATGGACCCTGGCGGGTCCATTTGGTTCCATTTGCACACTCTCAGAAAAATCATTAACATGGTGAAAGAAATGGAGAAATTCTTCAGAAATTGAGTTTCTAAAAAAATAAATAAAGAAGTTTTACAGAACTCCATTTCTAGTCCACACAACATCTCTAAGGTATATTAATGACATAGTAAACTGAGTAAACCTTTGAAAATGGGTGGTTCAGATTGAAAGCTCCACCTCTGATAACTGCTGGGCTTTTTTGACATGGCCAACAAGTGCTACTTTAACTGGAAACTGTCAGACAGCGCAACGCGTTTTGGGTGACTGAAATGTTTATATTATTTTGGTGCGGATCACGGCAGTGTGTGTATGTAATAATGCTACAGCCACTGAGCCACTAGGGCTGTGTTCTAGAGCCGCATGCGGCTCCTGAGCCGCAGGTTGCTGACCCCTGAGTCAAGGGATAAGGGGCTTAGCGGTAACGAAAATGGAGCCCTAAGCCCTTATTGTTAAGTATCAGTCGCTACTGTGCTGCTTAGGCACGATCTTACAGTAGGTTGAGTGACATTTGACAAATAGGATCTATCTGGTGACTCCAGTGCTGGGCCTGAGAGTTATTTGTCCACGTCGCTAACGTTTTTTATTATTTGCAGGAACGAACGATCCATACTCCTATGAGTATGTCCTTGTACGCCCCTCTATACCCCACTGCTCTGCTTCCACTGTCTGGCTCCATCTCCTTAGACCACATATGTCAAACTCAAGGCCCGGGGGCCAAATCAGGCCCGTGAATGGATTATCTTTGGCCCGCGGGATGATATTGAATTAGTATTAGAACTGGCTCTCTGGTACTGTATATTGCACACTCCGTGATAAGAAATGAATGCAAATGTTTTACTTCCTCAACTCAGTCTCATTTACTTTCTCAATTAACTCAGCACTAGGTGGGGATCATAGAAGAAAAAGATTTTCCTGTGCTGTCGCCTCACAGCTAGAAGGTCCTGGGTTCGATTCCCGCTAGGGGCGCTGCTGTGGGTGCTGGCGGCGTGTCTGCTCCTCCGCGTCATCAGTACCCATACCCGAGGCGGGGTTGACGAAAGGGCCTTTCTGTGTGGAGTTTGCATGTTCTCCCCGTGTCCCCTAGGGTAGATACCCTCACAAAAACATGCAGTAATCCTGGGCTCTAGACTGCATCCCCCTGGCCAGCCGGGGCGCCTGATGAAGGGGACAGGAACTGGTTGGAATAACGTGTTCCTTCCACGCGCTACGTCCAACCAGCGAAACTCCCCTCTGTCAGGTGAAAAGAAGGTGGCGCGACTCCTCATGCCTTGGAGGAAGCATGAGCCCAGTCTGCTGCCTCCCCAGGTTGGCAGAGGGTGTGTAGAGCCCAGGATCACATTAGGAATTGGCACTGGGTGAAAAAATGGGTTGCAAAATCGTGGGATAAAAATTTTGAAAAAAAGATTTTCCCCGAAAAATAGCAGGTGTTCACGTCTCATGACGCGCCACAGAGTGGCGTGCTATGAGACGTGAACACCAGCTATTTTTCATTAAAACTTAAAACAGTTTTTTAATGCAGGCAGTTTCATCTTTATAATTATCTTTGGACAGGGACATCATCGGTGTTGAAACACAGATCGGTATCTCCGGCCCTCGACTTGTACCAACTTTTCTATTTTGGCCCACTCTGTATTTGAGTTTGACACCCCTGCCTTAGACTGTGTTCGCTGATATTTCGGAGAGCTTTGAAAAGGTCCGCTACTCTTATTTTCCTTCGCTGTCTCTTACTGTAATCCATGACAGCAAGAAGCGACCAGTAAGAAGAGTATAGTATATAGGGGTGGCTTAAATTGTCGGGGCGGCAAGCAGGGTTCAAAGCCTTTCCCGCGGCCGCGGCTCGACAAAGTGCTAAGTAGCGCTGCGTCTAGCCCATTCTGAACTGAAAAAAAAAAGATTCAAAGATTTGCGCCCCATTTTCACCATTTTCAAAAATATCAGACCTACAAGCTCATAGCGTGCCACTCCGTGGCACGCTATGAGCTTGTAGGTCTGATATTTGTCAATAACTAAAGTAATGTTAACACCCCGGGTGCCTTTGCAGTAGATCTTCGTCTCGCATACCTTCGTCAAATAATAGTTACGCCCGGCGACGTTTAGGTTGATCTACGTCGCTCTATGTCGCTGGTTTGATACGATTCCAATGCTAGCGAGCAGCGATCGCCTCCTCAGCTTAGGGACCTAAATAAGAGACGGACCAACCGGAGCCGGAAGTGTGTGCACCGACTAACTTGTCCGACGGGAAACATGGACAGAAATATGAAATATTAGTTTTAGATGAAAATCGCTGGCACTAACTACCTAGAAAAATATGAAAAAGTGCTGGCACTCAGAGTGAATGATGCTATGTAATGTTAAGTAATGCTAATAATGATAACTAATGCTAGGTTATGCTAATATTAAGTATTGTTAATAATGCTAACGATGCTAATAGATGGTAGTGATGCTAATGATGCTAAGTAATGCCAATGCTAAGTACTAAGTAATGCTAATTATGCTGATAACGCTTAGATCACAAACAAGGCGTTCCCGCCCAATGTGAGCTAGACGGATCAAAGAGAGACGGCGTGGTGGAAAGGTCAGTTCCTGCAGGCTGCTCCCCCGCGGTGAGGGCTCTGCGTGACAACGCCATACGCGAGAACGGCGGAGAGACTCCCCGCCAACGTTTCTATTACTAGTCAACAACCCCCAGCCGCTGGGCTCAGTCTATAAGCCATTATGTCATATCGGACTCGCTTGGCTGAATGGATAAAACGTGTTATCTTAGTCGCTTTTTTCAAACCCGCCGTCTCTCCTCGCTCTAACCCCGATCGGCACAGGCGGAATGCAGTTTAAGCAAACCACAAAACTTGTGCATCTCAACGTTTCAAGGCAGGGGGGGAAGAAGTTTCAGCAATTGAGCTTCTGGTCATAAAAGTTGTGCCCGGTGCTGGCATCTGGTCGGCAACTTTTTTTTTTTTTTTTGCATTTTCACTTTCACACTTACATTTTTTGAATGCGTGTGCACGCCTTCCACTGCTATTTCAGTTGCATAGCGATAGGACAGGCAGAGAATGGCAAATCATTTGGAATATGTACTGTATGTGTGAGACCCTCGCAAAGTATGAAGTGTGTTTTATTTATGCTCCTTGCAAATTTGAATGCACTTTGGTTAAAAGTATTTTCCAGTATGTTTATTATTTTAATTATTCAAATGGTTTATCGGACAAATAATATCAATTTCAGTAAGAGCTGCTGCTGTTACTGTACATAGCGCGAAGGATCCTTTGTTGTGTAACTCACTGTGAAGATGTCCACCTCATAGTATGAACACAGAGAGAACGACGGCATTACCAATGCTGGTTACCTGATTAACTTGACAACTATATAGTGAAGGGTTTTGTAAACTTGGAACAGCTCACTTCACTTTTGCAAAAATGTCACCATGTCAAGTATTAACACATTTACACGTTTTCCGCCCTATGCTATGGCTCAAGCCAGTGTAATCGGTAAAAAAAAACCTTATTTTGAAGCGCCAGATCTCCTAAACAGGATGTGCAATGACGTCATGCTGTTTCTGGTGTCTTGACTAACCTGTCCTCTGACAATCCGAGCAAAAAGTTCCGGGTCAAAAGTCGGGAAGTGACGTCTAGCAACAGACGATCCACCCGTGTGACGGCAATGACATTGGAGATCCCCAGAAAAGGTTTCTGAATGCATTGAATTGAATGGGTGCGAATGGGACAAAAAAAATAAAGTTGTCACAGCAACTCTGTCCCAAATGAGAGTCAGCAACGGGATCTTTATCAGTGCTGGGACTAATAGGACTAATAATTAAAGAATGAAATCTACATTTTGCCGTGTTACATCGCCGTCGTTGTGACCGGCGTGCGTAATTTCATAGTAAAACAACGTTGGGATCGGCAGTCTGTGAGTTAAGAGCAGCTTAGAGTTAAACAAAATGAATGTGGGTTCATATTAAATAATAGTTGTGATTACTGTTCTTTGCGTCATTTAATGGCAGCTATATGAAGCCAGTACTTAAACTGAGAGTCACAATACGTGGTGCCCGGTCTACCTTGGGACCTGTTACATATGTAATGTGGAATTAACTACCTGTAGCAAATAAAATTCCATAGTCGGCCTTGAAGTCATATATGCAAAGGCTATTTCTAAGCATTTAAGGCATTGCCTTGTGATCTTTTTGCATACTGTAAATGGTTCTGGATTAAGGGGTGTCTGCTAAATGTCTAAATTGTAAACATTTCTCAGTTGTGATTTGAAACTGCACATTCATGCTCAGCATTTCAACCTTTTGTTTAACCTGAAAGTGTAGAAAAAGATTTTGCTGTGTGCTGTTCAATGGCAGAGAAGAATCAGGTGATATCGGGTAGCTTCACCTTGTTACTACTTAACATAAACTCCACAGCATCTCCTTATTGAATGAAAACTCTGCTCTCAAATCCAGCAAAGCGTTAGTTCAATGAGGCACGGAGGGCAGAAGGTTTATTTAATTCCCCTTCTCAATCAGTAATTCATTCTGTTCCTTTAAATCTGCAGTCTCTCCATGTCAACTCCCCTCACTCTCATTGGCTGTCAGCTAGTCAGTCACACCCACATTCAATCATGTGCTCTATATAAGCAGTCTCTTCTTTCTCCCTCTTCTCTCTGTCTCTTCCTGCTAAGCTGACTCTGTCCTCTTGATCAGATATGGGTTCAAATTTCCTCCACCTCCCCGGCCTCCTCCCTGTGGCACCAGTTCCGAGTACATGAGTCTCTGATTAATCACGATTTAAGGGTTGTAACTATTGTGGTATCTAGTTCTGTTATGGTATCCGTGTTTACTGTGGACTATGATATTTTCTGTATCCATGTTGTTCATGCATTTGGGATAAATGTTGCAATGTCTCATGTCAGTCTGCACTGGATATGATGCTCATGTGTTATTGTCTTGTATTTTTGGTTACTGTACCTTGGCTCTGCTCAGGGGGTTGTTGATATCTGAAGCTGTGTCGTGATGCACAGATAATCGGAGATATCAAATGTGATATCAGACCTATGACTCAGTTCATAGATCGTCTGATATCACATGAGCAAGAGCCATGCCGCCATACAAACATGCAAAAGCTTTGCAATAAATGGTCTATGGTCAATCTTATTCTGAGCCGAAGTGTGTCAATGAAATAGAAGTAAAACTAGTAAATACCATTGTGGGCAAAGTTCACCGGGCATGGCCACTAGGTATGGTAAGCGGATCGCCATATCAACAGCTTGTTGTTTTCCCATGTGTGCTATTAGTAATTGTATGAGCAATCGTGGGCTTGTAGTGTACAGTAGCTGCTTATTCAGGACTTGCTTATGATCCTTTATTTGTATTTGTTTTAACCACTGGTTTGTTTGGATATGGACTTGCAAGCTTTCTGTCTGAAAGTACCAATAATGGTATGTAAAATAAGTGTGTTGTGCGTGTGCTGGATTGACAGGCTGATGCTTTGCCTCAAAGTCATTACGCTGCACTGACAGCCTTGTCATGTTAGCTGCTATAAAAAGTTGACAATGCTGTCAAACCACAGACCCCATCATGAGGCAGGATTCATCAGGGGCGGATCTAGACACGGGCATGGGGGGGCAGCAATGCCCACCTAAATGCCCCACCAAACATCATGGCATGCAAAACAACCCAAGATATTTCAAATTAAAGTGCTTGAAACACTACTACTGCTACCGATTAACCACAGTTGTGGCACCACTAAACCAACAGCATTTCATCATTGAAAACAGAAAAACTCTCCGAGTCAGACCTTTAGCTTTATGCATGCTGCGTGTCTGTTGCAACTTCAACAACAACTGATGTTATTATTGATGCTTTACTTGCCTAATGAAAGTCCTGTAACTGAAAATGGTATGGGGGCGGCTTCATCGATGAAGCCGCCCCCATACCATTTTCTCCTGCCCCCCAAATGGGAAATGTTACATCCGCCCCTGGTATTCATACCACTTACCGTATGTAGTCGATCATTTCTCAGGCAGAATAATGAGAGCAGTGAATGCAATGTGACACATTGGATCAAACCTGTTTACGTCCTTGTTGGTGGTCTAGGGAGGGACAGTATTATGCCCACAAATTAAACAAGTGAAACGGATAAATGGTTTCACTGATAGTTGTTTATTAACTGGGCTACTAAATGTGTCACTTATGTCGGGGTCAGAGCTGGATTTAACCAAAGAAATGTCTGCACACGATATTCGTCTGCCCCCCCGTCTTTATTTAACCTGACAACTCCAAAGTTGTTCTTAATTTCAATCTTTTTTGACACCAGGGCCCACTATTTATTCAGCATTTGAAAACGAATGATTTATTTTGCTTTTGTCTACAATTCCAGGCTGGATTTGGGAAAAAAAACAGTCCAACATACAGAGTGTACTGACCATTATTAACTTCTACATTCTCTAGTTGTGTAGAATGAATGATGAATATTTTAACTCTTGAGAGTAAAAATGAAACGGACCCGCATTCCATTTTTGGTCCATTTGGACCAAAGGTTTTGGTTACAGGACTTTAATTAGGCAAGTAAAGCATCAATAATAACATCAGTTGTTGTTGAAGTTGCAACAGACACGCAGCATGCATAAAGCTAAAGGTCTGACTCAGAGAGTTTTCTGTTTTCACTGATGAAATGCTGTTTGCCAGTGATGCCACAATTGTAGTTAGTTAGTAGCAGCAGTAGTAGTGTTTCAAATCATTTTAAATATAGGCACTTTAATTTGAAATGGGTTGTTTTGCATGCCATCATATTTGGTGGGGCAGCCTGGGCATTTAGTGGGGCATTGCCCCAATGCCCCATGTCCATGCCTAGATCCGCCCCTGGTGTGTGGATGACTGAGGATTGTCTTGACCTGTGAGACTTGAGTGACGGATGGAGAGGAAACAGAAAGCAGCAGCTGCACTCATACCGTATTATCTCAATACGTGGAACAAAACATTTTCTCTGTCTGCCGCTGTACTCTCGCGTCTGAGCAGGCCTGCTGATCTTTGTGTGTGAGATTTTGGACAACACCCGCGGGAGTGGAAATACCATCATGACTCACAGAGAAATGTATTCTCATGCTCATGCTTTGATCGTACCGGCAATTCCGACAATTCCTATGTCGGTTGTCTGATCAATGATTGCTTTTCTGTCGGTTCGTTTTGTGAGGGCAGTGTTGCCAACTGCCACGATCCAAAATGCACTACTGTTGCTTCAAAAATGCACTACAATGCTCTAGATGCTTGCCTGGAAGGGAATATGACCATTAAATGACCATTAATCTTCCACATTCTCTAGTTGTGTAGACTTGGGCTAATTCACACGATGAACTCTTGAGAGTGTAAAAATTAAACCAAATGGACCCAGGCAAGCGTCCATTTGGTTTCATTGTTGCACTCTCAAAGAGTTACATCTATTTATCCAACTGTCCATCATTTAGCTTGGGGACCACTGGTTACTTGAAAACCACTGTCATAGGAAAAAAAAAGCTCTAAATTTGTACTCTTTTTTGGCGCTGGGGGGGGTCTGGAAAAAAGCTAAATAAAGTCAGCTCTGAGTTGGACAGATGGAGAGAGTTAATTTGTTGTATGGATCACAGGTTGCACATGACATGCTTTAGTCTTCAGTTAACTCCCGGACCGCCAAACTCGCGCTCGTCGTTTTCTTCCCGTGAAATAACGCACGCCGGTCACGACGAAGGCGCAGAACGCGACGAAATGTAGATTTCATTCTTTAATCCATCTATTAGTCCGAGCGCATCGTCTGATAAAGATCCCGTGGCTGACTTTCATTTGGGACAGAATGGGCGGACGGGACAATTTTTTTCGTCCCATTCGCACCCATTCAATCCAATGCATTCAAAAGTCTCGCCTAGCAAAAAGTCAAGACACCAGAAACAGCATGACGTCATCGCACATCCTGTTTGGGAGATCTGGTGCTTCAAAATAAGGGTTTTTTACCGATTGCCCTGGCTTGAGCAGAAAACAACGAACACACACTCGTGGTCAGTGTGTTAATGGTCTCCAAAATAGTCCTAAAACGCAAAATATGCAAGCGTTCAATATTTGTCAACATGTGCATGAGTGTGAGTGTTGCTTCTTTCTCTCTCTCTCTCTCTCTCTCTCTACTCAGGCACATGGACAGGCACACTCACGTGGCCGACAAACAACTGATAAATAGGAGATAATTAGAGGTTACAGACCTACCGCCACCCGCTATCCGGCGGCTGGCGTTAGGTCTGCACTCTGCGGAATGCTTTCAATGTTTGCTTCCAAATTATATGGCTGCCACAAGCCTGCTATCGAGAGAGAGAGAGAGAGAGGGAGAGGAGAGAAGAGGGCGAGTGAGAGAGAGAGAGAGAGAGAGAGAGAGAGTGAGAGAGAGAGAGAGGGGGGGGGGCGGATGTAACATTTCCCCTTTGGGGCGACAGGAGAAAATGGTATGGTGGCGGCTTCATCGCGCCACAGGCGATGAAGCCGCCACCATACAATTTTTGGTTACTGGACTTTTATCAGGCAATTAAGCATCGATAATAACACTTGTTGCAACAGACACGCAGCATGCATAAAGCTAAAGGTCTGACTCAGAGAGTTTTCTGTTTTCAATGATGAAATGCTGTTGGTTTAGTGGTGCCACAACTGTGGTTAATCGGTAGCAGTAGTAGTGGTTCAAATCATTATAAGTCAGCAATTTGAAATATTTTTGGTTGTTCTGCATGCCATCGTGTTTGGTGGGGCAGACTGGGCATTTAGGGGGGCATCGCTCATGCCTAGATCCGCCCTTGGAGAGCTAAAGGGAGAGAGAGAAGGGGCGGGCACAGAGAGAGAATGAACAAACAAAGGAATTAAGTGGTACTTGGCATTGTTTTGATGTGAAAGTTTCAAGGAAGAGAGACGATGCGATGAGAGAGAAATGGATGGTTGAACCCAAAATACGTATATAAGCATAACATGTGGCAGGCAAACTTCTCCAACATTAGCTTTCCTCATTCATCATCTGAATCAGTGTTGCCAACTTGGCGCATTTGTCGCTATATTTAGCGCTTTTCCAGACCCCCTAGCGCCAAAATTAGTGAAAAACTCCTGGCGGAAAATCTAGCGCTTTTTTGCTGGTGAGTTGGGGCGAAATTGATTGGCAGGCGCCAGAGATAAAACCCTCATTTTTCACCATATTTCCTCCTATGACAGTGGTTTTCAACCAGTGGTCCCCAGGCTAAATGATGGATAGTTGGTTAACCAGATGTAACTCTTTGAGAGTGTAAAAATGAAACCAAATGGACCCTTACGGGTCCATTTGGTTTCATTTTTACACTCTCAAGAGTTAAAATATTCATCATGTGAATTAGCCCAAGTCTACACAACTAGAGAATGTAGAAGATTAATGGTCATTTAATGGTCATATTCCCTCCTTCCAGAGCATCTGTTAGCGCATTCTAGTGCATTTTGGAAGTGCCACTAGTGCATTTTGGATTTTGGCAGTTGGCAACACTGGTCTGAATTAGCCCCAAGTCTACACAACTAGAGAATGTAGAAGATTAATGGTCATTTTGATCTGTAGGTTTGACAGTTTTTCCCCCCCAAATCCAGCCTGGTATTGTGGACAAAAGCAAAAGAAAATCTTTAAGTTTTGCGTTATGTGGGGCTAAAATGTCCTTAAATGGAGTTTGCCCACCCTGCCATTCTTCCAGCCCCACCCTTAGTAGGGCTGGCTAAATCCGTCCCTACTCCATCTTCTCTCCATCCCTCTTTGCTTCCTTCCAACAATCAACTCCGTGGGCTGGCTTGTGAGTAATTCCACGCGGCAGACCAAACAAATACTCGCCCACCCGGAGACACCTTTTTAGAATCCATTTCAGTCGTTTTGAAAGTGCCCATACACCCCAGCCGTCGACACACTGATCTGAGAGACTAATTACACGCAAATTACAAGTTGTCAATAGGAGACACTGGATAATTAGATTGCATGAAAGCCACCTACTGGGCCGTGGGCGACCGGTGGCTCGCCGTTTATATTCGATCCACTGTGTGAGAGAGAGAGGGCTATTTATAAAATGGCTTGATACGGAATTTAGATATATGATAGTCATTTCTTCAGACGCCCCCCCTGCGTGCAAGCCCCATTGCGACGTCAAACTCCATTTTGATCATGCTGCGAGGTTCATTGAAACACACTCCCGTCCTCATTTCTGATTCTCTAACAATAAATGCAAACAATCGGAGGCGGATCTAGGCCTGGGCATGTGGGGGCAATACCCCGCTAAATGCCCTGACTTCCCCGCCAAACATGATGTCATGCAAACGGCCCAAATATAGAATATATTTCAAAATTAAGTGTTTATAATTGAAATGATTTGAGACACTACTACTACTACTAATTAACTACAATTGTTGTGCCGCTAAACCAACTGCATTTCATCATTGAAGACAGAAACCTCTCTGAGTCAGACCTTTAGTTTTATGCATGCTGTGTGTCTGTTGTAACTTCAACAACAACTGATGTTATCTCATCAGTGTAGAGCAGTGGTTTTTAACCAGTGGTCTGGGGACCACGAGTGGTCCTTGAGAGGGTTCCAGGTGGCTAAATGGTAAATGCTGGACAGTTAAAATATTTATCATGTGAATTAGCCTAGGTTTACACAACTAGAGAATGTAGAAGATTAATGGTCATTTGAATCTGTAGGTTTGGCTGTTTTATTTCCCAAATCCAGCCTGGTATTGTGGACAAAGTCAAAGAGTTTAAGTTTTGGTGTCTGTGGATCAAATGCTGAATAAATAGTAGGCTGTGGAAAAAAGGTTGAAAACCACTGATGCAGAGAGAGAGTGGATAAAAGCATGTTCCGAAGTACAGAAGTCAAGAGGGTTCTTGTGTGTTATAGCTGTCTGAAACACTTTTCCGTTGCACAGTAAGCCACGGCAGGGGCGGATGTAACATTTCCCAGGGGGGGGGGGGGGGGGGGGGGGGGCAGGATAAAAATGGCCCCCATACTATTTTCGGTTGCAGGACTTAACATTTTGCAGGACTTGATCATTAGTAAGGTAAAGCATCAATAAAACATCAGTTGTTGTTGAAGTTGCATAAAGCTAAAGGTCTGACTCAGAGAGTTTTCTGTTTTCAATGATGAAATGCTGTTGGTTTAGCGGTGCCGCAACTGTAGTTAGTTAGTAGCAGTAGTAGTGTTTCATATCATTTTAAATATGAACACTTTAATTTGAAATACCTTGGGTTGTTTGCATGCCATCATGTTTGGTGGGGCAGACTGGGCATTTAGGGGGGCATTGCCCCCCTCATGCCCATGCCTAGATCCGCCCCTGAGCCACGGTGTGATTAGACTCTGACTTGTTTTGACTGGATTGACAGTAATTCGCCAGCGCTGCCACTTTCTCCGCTGTCTGCTGCCACATGGGCCTGCATGCGACGTTGAGCTACAGACTTGACTGGCAACCGCACTGAAAGTGACTGCAGTGAGCTGCGTGCTGGGTGTGTGGGTGTGCGCGCGTGTGTCCGCAAAAAGTTGAGTCCTTCTGAGAATGTGCAAGTCAGATCTACCTCTCTGCCTGTGTGGCGCACGGTTTGTGGTTATTGTAAGCGGCTTGTGCGCAGACGTACGCCGCGCAGGCGCGTGCGTGTGTGTGTGTGCGCGCGCGTGTGTGTGTGCGCGTGTGCGTGCGTGCGTGCGTGCGTGCGTGCGTGTGTGCACGTGCACGATTTTTACTGTTGAGAAGGGACAGTCATGACAGCCCAAGGAGGCAGCTCGATTTTTGACTGGGTGTCTGTCTGTCTGTCTGTCTGTCTGTCTGTCTGTCTGTCTGTCTGTCTGTCTGTCTGCCTGCCTGCCTGCCTGCCTGCCTGCCTGCCTGCCTGCCTGCCTGCCTGCCTGCCTGCCTGCTGCCTGCTGTCTGTCTGTCTGTCTGTCTGTCTGCCTGAAGAAAAGAAAGGGAAGAAAAGAAAATTGATTAGGATTTGTACTTTGGGGGTGAAAGACCTTATGTGTGTAGGACTCAGAGCCTTATAGTAGGAAGAGTTGCGTCATCACGGGGGTACAGGCTCAGACAGGAAGTAGCTCGGTCACCTGACCTCATGGAGAAGCAACTGTGCCTAACTGGTGTCTGGAATACGCTATTTTGAACAAGGTCGCCACAAATATCGACAATTTTAGGTATATATACAACATGACAACTATTGTTCAGTGAGAACTATAATCTCTGTAATGTGTATGATGTGCTATTATTAAAAACAAACTAAAATAAAGACATTTAAAGCCATTAAAGCTGGGCTGCGGCTAGTCTCAGCTAGTCTCGCAGCCTGCGCCCCCCTATCGCGAGAATGTCAGTTCTTAACAGTATGTGAATGAGGTGCTATTGGAGAAACTATTCTGCTCTTTCAAATCGTGAATATAACTATCGTTTTCAAATCATAAAACAAACTGCAAGAAAATAACCTGGGACATGTTTTCTTTCATTTGTCTGCAAATAGTCATAATTACACGATGGTTGTTCGCACGTTGTCTGTCCACTGGATTGTCTTTCCACTGGACGCGAACAGAGTTGTCAGAGGGCATTGAGGGCACTGGAAGGGCCGCATCCCCTTTTGTTGTCTTCCATTGGTAGGGTATGGGGATAATCATCAAGTTCAAAATTTTATAGATGGAGTGCCATGATTTTTTTCTACCCTAAAACATGATCATCAGGTACTAATGGTATATGAAAAGTAAGACTTTTTCCCAAAATACAGTACAGTGTTTGTTAACACCAGAGCGACGGCACGGTCATCTAGATCGTTTTTTGAGATTTTGAAGTGGATTTTCTCTGCCTGTGATGGTCTGAAAAGGTCCCCCTTGCATGACTTTTCCATTATGCAATTCAAGTCATCTATGTTTTTCTTTTCGTCTGTAATAATTTCTAATATGAATTTAGAGGCGGAACTACCTAAAAAGACGGGGCATTCGCCGTCAACTTGACCGTCCTCACCCTCCTCCCCCGCTAATCCTCACAGGATTTTCGCACCAGTCTAATGGGTCATTTACATTTCAATTGTTGTCGCGTGTCGGGTGCGGCCTCTCTCTCTCTCTGTCTCTCTCTCAGCACTAAACTCTTTATTCTATAAGCATGTCTTTGTGCCTTTTCCTCATTTTCAAATGTTTTTATTAGACCCGCCAAAGGGTTTTAATCCATTTAGTCATTTCAGTTTATCATGTGCAGCTGCGATGCGGCAACGCGTGTAGCGCAACTATCTGATCTCCGTCGGATAGTTGTGTTAAAGTTGTCTGTTTTCTCATACAAATAAATCATCATTTCCGTGGAAATGGAAATTAAAAACGAAACTTCACCTCCTGCCTAAAACTGTCATTTTTATGATTCCACCCTACCACTGAAAATAAAAAAGGCAGCCAATATGGCCATTTTTTGCAATTTCCGCCTGGCATGCATAAGTTATTCTCACTGTTTACCCATATACGGTAGTCTAGGCAAAATGTTCAGAATTCTCAGGTTTGTTGAATCCATGACCAAGCCTGCAACCCTCCAGGTCAGCAGAGTTGCCAAATCCAATATGGCCGCCAGTCCGCCACTTGAAAAAGATGTTTATAGAGCTTTTGAACCAGAAGAGCTGTAAATGCAAACTTTGTCTAAATCATGTTGTTTGACTGAGCGTGTCTGAATGCCTATTGCTTATTACAAATACTGTAGTCTCTTCATTGGTTAAAATACTCCCAAAAACGTGCAGTAAAAACTGTCAGCCCCGGCAACCGCTGCCATACATCGCAGCGGTTGCCGCGTTGCCGCTGTCCCCCAAAAAACCCTGTAGCTGCGTGTGTGTGTGTGTGTGTGTGTGTGTCTGTCTGTCTGTCTGTCTGTCTGTCTGTCTGTCTGTCTGTCTGTCTGTGTGTGTGTGTGTGTGTGTGTGTGTGTGTGTGTGTGTGTGTGTGGTGTGTGTGTGTGTGTGTGTGTGTGGGTGTGTGTGTGTGTGTGTGTGTGTGTGTGTGTGTGTGTGTGTGGGTGTGTGTGTGTGTGTGGGGGGGAGCCATATGAGAGTGACAGCGAGTGAGGTCTGCATTAGGGAGGCACGATCGACACGCCGCCGTTCTCCCCAGATGCCGCTCAGCGGCGGATCAAGCGATCTAATGTTATCCTCGCAGTCACCGCGCAGCACAGCCAGAACAACAGGGGCGGATTTAACATTTACCCTATTGGGGGGGCATTTTCCATTTTCGTTTGCAGGACTTATACAGTGTATCAGGCAAGTAAAGCGTCTGTAATAACGTCAGTTGTTGTTGAAGTTGCAACAGACACGCAGCATGCATGAAGCTAAAGGTCTGACTCAGAGAGTTTTCTGTTTTCAATGATGACATGCTGTTGGTTTAGTGGTGACACAATTGTAGTTACTTAGTAGAGGCAGTAGTGTTTCAAATCATTTTTTTTTAAATTATAAGCACTTTAATTTGAAATATATTTGAAATTTGGGTCGTTTGCATGACATGATGCTTGGTGGGGCAGTCAGGGAATTTAGAGGGGCATTGCCCCCCCCATGCCCGTGCCTAGATCCGCCCCTGAAGAACAGGCGCCGCGTCCCGTCACCCTTCACTTAGCATCCTCTGCCGGGTTCTCCTCACCCCCCCTGGTGCTCTGCGATTAGCGCCACAGATCGTTGCCTCCGTTGTCGTCGTTGCCAGCCTTCGCACGCCGTTCAATCCCCCCTCCCCCCTCCCCACCGAAACCTAATTGATGCACCGTGGCGCGATGCCAGACTTGACTTGTTAAAACAGCCAGCCTACAAGCTCACGGCGAGTCACGGATGCGCCGGGGCTGCGGGCCTGTAGCTCGTCTGTCGTTCTGTTTTTTTTCCTGAATCGGACGTTAATCAGCTCCGCCGTGGGTCCAGTTGAGTGCAAGTGACGCGTCGAATTGTAAAACCTTAAGGGCGACTGTCTGCTTGACAGTATAGCTTTGCCAGTAGGCTATAGCTTAACCCAGGGGTCAGCAACCTGCGGCTCCAGAACACAGCCCTAGTGGCTCAGTGGCTGTAGCATTATTACATACACACTGGGCTCTAGAACACAGCCCTAGTGGCTCAGTGGCTGTAGCATTATTACATACACACACAGGGGTGATCCGCCAACATAATATAAACATTTCACTCACCCAAAACGCGTTGCGCTGTCTGACAGTTGCCAGTTAAAGTAGCACTTGGCCATGTCAAAAAAGCCCAGCAGTTATCAGAGGTGGAGCTATCAATCTGAACCACCCATTTTCAAAGGTTTACTCAGTTTACTAATGTACCTTAGACATGTTGTGTGGACTAGAAATGGAGTTCTGTAAAACTCCTTTATTTTTATTTTTATTTTTAGAAACTCCATTTCTGAAGAAAGGTTGTGTTTCACCATGTTAATTTAGATTTTTCTTTGAGGACCTTTTTCCTGAGAGTGTACAAATGGAACCAAATGGACCCGCCAGGGTCCAACTCTTGAGAGCGTACAAATGAAACCACATGGACCCTTGCGGGTCCGTTTGGTTTCATTTTTACACTCTTAAGAGTTAAAATATTCACCATCTTAATTAGCCCAAGTCTACACAACTAGAGAATGTAGAAGAGTAATGGTTGCCTGTTTTGTTTCCCAAATCCAGCCTGGAATTGTGGACAAAAGCAAAATAAATCTTTAGTGGCTCAAATGGTGGGCCCTGGTATCAAAATGGTTGAAAACCCCTGTTTTAGTATACTTTTAGTTCCACCGCAGCCCACTCAGTGCGTGTGTGTGTGTGTGTGGTGTGTGTGTGTGTGTGTGTGTGTGTGTGTGTGTGTGTGTGTGTGTGTGTGTGTGGTGTAACAATACACTTTGGCATTGTACTGTATTTGTTCATTGTAGTGGAAATGCGTATACACTAGGGCTGGGGCGATATGGGTACCTCACGATACGATACATATCACGATATTAGGGCCTCGATAACGAATAATATTCAATATATTGCGATATTTGCGATATATTGCCTGAAATTCATCAATGATATATCACGATACCTGTAATTGCAAATAAACACATATATAAATATAAAAGGCAATTAGTGCATCCTCAACTTTTGTCTATTTTATTCTGATACCTAACTTTTTATTTTTCTTCTTATAGGCAGCTAAAGCTTATATTTCTATTTTTCAAACCGATCATAATTCATAACTCATATTTTGTGTTATTTGTGTCAATGAAATCTAATCAGCTCATGTGTTAAAGCCAATTCCTCAGTAGTAGCAGGTGCTCATGGTAATTTTAACCCTGTAAGTCATTACACTATAGGGAGGAATATTAAAAAAAAAAAACATATATAAAAACAGTAAAAATCACTAGATATACCTGAAGAATAAAAGGAAATCCCTAATCAGACACATTCCAGTTGACTGGCTTCTTCATTTTCAATATTTACAGAAGAAAAAAGTATATTGCCTGATAATTATTTTCAAGGGGAAAAAATACCCTATACAGCGTGCTGTGTGCAGGCAGTAGCCTATGCACAGGCAGTAGCCTATGCACTATGCAGAAGCATCGAGAGACAAAGTTAGACTAAAGTTTAGTTTACAAGAAGACTATCTGCTTTTGCCATGAGGATATTACAATTATTCCAAGAGAAGAGTTCCTACAAAGCCATCTAAAGTCATGGAGTATTTGTTGCCTTTTCGTTTGGGAGTGTGGGACTTTCACTTTTCTGACGGAATTACTTTTAACAGCTACACATAACAAATACAGTGGATATCACAACGTAAGGTAGGTGATTAATCAATATGCGAATGTCGCGGTGAATGGAACATGCTTAACAAGCGCAGATTTGAGACTCTCCGTCTATCTTTCACTGTGTGTGAAGAGAAGGGCTGCTGCTACGCTGCTCAAATTACAATGTGTGTATGTGTGTGTGTGTGTGTTGTGGGGGGGGGGGGGGTAGACGGAGAGAGAGAGAGAGTGAGTGTGTGGCGGTCCGTGGCGTGGACGCTGCAACATACTCTTTTTTCTCTCTCTGCTATATTGCTATGTACCCCCTATGCTGCGTGTGTTTGTGTGTGGTGATGGTGATTGTGAAGAGGGAGCATTCAGTGCTCTGTTCAGTGCAATCCTCCCGAATTTATCCCCATTACGGACGCTCCGCGTCGCGTTTTTTTCCTCACAGATTTATCGATATCTGCCGACGGCATATCGATTATTTATTGCGGGAGGAAGTATTGCGATATATCGATATATCGATATTTCAGCACACCCCTAGTATACACTCAAAAGGCAACTAAACCTGAGACACTCACGCATGCATGCATGCGCATACACAGACTCACACACACACATGCACACACACGTGCACACACACACGTGCACACAGACGCACATATCCATATGAATAGGCCTGTTCTGTTCAGAACAGATATCCCTGGTTCCAATTCAATCTGAATCTGTGTGTGTGTGTGTGTGTGTGTGTGTGTGTGTGTGTGTGTGTGTGTGTGTGTGTGTGTGTACTGGAGACACGGGGGCCACGAGGCCTCGGGTCAAATTAAATTAAATTAAAGCAGATTTAATAGAGCCGCATCGGCCAATGAGGGAGCCTCTACCAGAGCATCAGGCTCACATTCATCCCCTCTAATGGAGACAGGTGATCAGAGAGCGCACACACACACACACACACACGCACACACACGCACCACACACGCACGCACGCACGCACGCACGCACACACACACACACACAACACACACACACACACCACACAACACACACTCTCTCTCTCTCACTCACTTTAATGGAGACAGGCGATCAGAAAGTCTATGACCTGCTCATACATCCAACAGCAAGCAGCAGCCGACTTGCATATGGCAATTGGCACGTGTCATTGTGCTGTGTTTCAAAATAACTAACTGCACTAGTCTCTTAAAAGGATCCCTGACTAATAGATAAACATTGCTTAAAACATTATACTTTCCCTATATAACTAAAACAAATAAATAAAAAACACCAATGGCATCTTATTTCTTTCATAAATAGAGAATATTTCACTCAACAGGAACTGCTCTTGGCAAGGATGATGATGTACGTGTGATCTAGCTCAATGGAATATATGGATGAACATGCTCTGTGACATCATCACCCTGCGACCGGAGCACCTCCTATGAGTGAAAGATTTTCTATTTATGAAAGAAATAAAGTATTGAAGGTGTTTTTATCAGCATGTTTTAGTTATAGACGGCAAGTATAGTGTTTTTTAAGGCATATTTGTCTTATTATGCAGGGATCATTTTAAAGGATCCCTGACTAATAAGACTAATGAGACAAATAAGACAAAAAGCATTATGCGATACTTTCCCTATATAACTAAAATAAACAAATAAAAACACATTGGCATTTTATTTCTTTCATACATAGAGAATATTTCACTCAACAGGAACTGCTCCTGTCGCAGGATGATGATGTCACGGGTCCTTGTGTGGTCTAGCTCTGTGGAATATACGGAATGCATATGCTCATGTGACATCATCATCCTGCGACAGGAGCACTTCCTGTTGAGTGAAAGATTCTCTATTTATGAAAGAAATAAAGGTGTATTAAAGGTGTTTTTATCTGTATGTGTTAGTTATAGAAGGCAATTATATAGTGTTTTAAGCCATATTTGCCATATTATTAGCCAGGGATCCTTTTTAGTACTGTACTTACGCGCATGTTTAAAGTATGTGTGCTTTACTGTAGTATATGATGCAGTGTGTGTTTTGGAATCCTGACCCTGACTATATCCATTATTACTGTCACAAACAAAACGATGCATCCGTTGATTAGGTCAGTGGCAATTGACCTAAAAATAAATATAGGTCACATAGCGTGCCCCAGTCGCTTGATGTATCCCAGGGACCTGGCAAGCCAACCAATGTGGAAAAGGTCATGTTAGAGACACCTCGACATATCACCAGGCAGGGGCGGATGTAACATTTCCCAAATGGGGGGGGGGGATGGAGCGGCTTCATCGCCCGTGGTGCGAAGCGACACAGGCGATGAAGCTGCAAGTGAAGCATCAATACTAACATCAGTTGTTGTTGAATTTACAGACACGCAGCATGCGTAAAGCTAAAAGTCTGACTCAGAGAGTTTTCTGTTTTCAATGATGAAATGCTGTTGGTTTAGTGGTGCCACAGCTGTAGTTAGTTAGTAGCAGTAGTAGTGTTTCAAGTCATTATAAATAGAAGCAGTTTAATTGAAATATCTTGTGTTGTTTTGCATGCCGTCATGTTTGGCGTATGGGGCAGACTGTGCATTTAGGGGGGGGGTATTGCCCCCCATGCCCATGCCTAGATTCGCCCCTGTCAACAGGGCCAGAAATGGCACCCTATGGGTATAGAGACCTTTTGTTTCCCAGGTGGGCTTTGTGCCCATTCCTTAGGGCCCTGCACTGCTTCTGAATTACTACACACAATGCTTTTCTGTGTGTAAAAAAAAAAATGCATATACTGTAGATCAGACAAGCATACAGATGAGCACACACACACAGGGCGATCCCTAACCTTAATAGGGATTCAATAGTAACCATATTAATTCACCCTTGGGGCAAAGCCACTGTGTCTGGCGCGCAGACACTGTACTGTACTGTATGTCTGTTAGCACTGCTGCTGCTACCATCACTACTGGTACAGCCAGAGGGAAGGGGAGGCTGTGCCAGGATGGGTTGCCTCCCCAAGTCTGTGGGTTGTAGCCATCATGTGGACATCATGGCCAGTATCTGCCCCTGTTTTCCCCCTCAAGGCTCTCTCTCTCTCACACTCTCGAATCTTGGGCCAATACGTGACAATCAGTGTTGCCACAGTTACTTTGAAACAGTAATCCGACTACTGACTACTGACTACTGCTTGGAAAAGTAATTTAGTTACGTTACTGACTACTTGGTTTGGAAAGTAAGTTAGATTAGTTTAGTTACTTGCTGCATATAGAACTAGCACCAAAAGGAATACATTTTTGAAACAGGGGGTCTGGGGTAGATACATTTTGTAACTTTTAGATGCAAATTCCTGCATTTTAATGAATTAGATGTCAAGCTTGATGCTGCCCCTGAGGCTGGGCAAGACATTGAAAAGAAAGATCAAAATAGTGGTTGTACTTCCAACTGCTAAACGCGAACCGCTCTTCCTCCATAGTAGCACACTAACGTTGCAGCTAACTCTCCCCTCTCTCGTGCCCGCGAAACAGATCTGAGGAGTAGAATGTTTGCTACACATATCAACACGTGGAGCGGGAATGTCACCTAAAAAAAGGGCCCGCATGTTCTAATCGAACGCCGCCTCGAACTCGTGGATTCTACAGACTGAAATGCGAAAAAGTAACGCATCTAATATTAAATAAGTAACTGTAGTCTGACTACTGGTTTTGAAATAGTAGTTGCGTTAGACTACTCGTTACTGAAAAAAGTAGTCCGACTACAGTAACGCGTTACTAAGTAACACGTTACTGGCAACACTAGTGACAATATGTGTATAACACACTTTACAGACAGTACAGACTATACAGTATAGCATATAACCTAACCTACATGAGAACATGTGAATGAAGTTTCAGGGCGGACGGGTTGAGATCACTGCCATTGTGAGTGAAACTATAGCCTATAACTATGTGGTTTTCAACCTTTTTGATCCCAGGGACCACAATTTATTCGGCATTTGAGCTACGGACCACCGTTCAAGGACACTTTAGCCCACAGACCCAAAAAAAAAACAAAAAAAAAAATGTTTTGCTTTTGTCTACAATTCCAGCTAGGCTGGAGTTCGGAAACAAAACAGGCCAACAGATCAAAAATGGCCATTATTCTTCTACATTAGTTGTCCAGACTTGGGCTAATTCAAACATTTTTCACGCTCTCAAAGGGGTACATTTGGTTAACCAACTGTCCATCATTTAGCTGGGGAGTGGGGACCACCTCAAGGACCACTGGTTGAAAACCACTGATATACTGTGTTAGGCTATTGTTTAGTTAACCTTTTGCGAGTGAATTATTGAAAGTGTTTCCTGTAGCTGTCCATGGCGGAAATGCATAACAGCCTGTAGCCTATAATGTCTGTTGGAATAGCAGTACCGGTACATGCGTTGCATACTCCATAGCTTTCCTGAATGCAGAACCCTTAAAGATGGAGAGCCATGATTCTTTTCTACCCTAAAACATGATCATCAGGTATTAATGTTATGTGAAAAGTAAGATTTTTTTTTTGTACAGTGTTTGTTAACTGTCATTTTTATGATTCCTCCCTACCAGTTCATTAAGTATGCCTGGTTTGCCTGGTGGGTGGCGATGGGTGGAGATCCACCTGAACTGAAGCCACGCCCACAGCTTTAGTTGCATGATAAAGAGGGGGGAGTTAGGGGAGGGGCTGAGCATGTGATGTCACTATATTGAAGGTTTTTTTCATTGGCACGTTTGACTGGAAAGGTTCAGCCCCCAGGAAGAAACCCTAAATACAAAGGGAAGACATCATTGCACATAAAAAAACACACCACGGGGTCTATTTACATACTGTCACCTCTTAAACATGTACAAAATTGGAAAAAATACAAAAATCACAGCACCCCATCTTTAAAGTGCCATTGTATGTTTTGTGCATGTTCTGATTATCGGAATGAAAAAAAAAAAAAGTTCTCTACAATACTAACCCGGTACAAAATAATTTTCATATTGGATATGACCCAACACGAGCAGACAGCCAGCAAACACTCCGCACATTTTTTTTTTTTTTCAATGCAATGCGCAGTGACTGTTTTTCTTTTGATCCACCTGGTGGGGTTGTGTTTGTATTCAAATGAAGCAGATCGTGACTCCGTTTTTTTAATCAATAGCGCATGCAGAAGACGCTTAATCAGGTCCCTGTTTTGATGGATTCCCCAGAACACGGGGGGGCCTCATTCATCAAGTCAATTATGCATTAATCACTGCGCCCGCCCGCACATTGTCGGACGCCGATTTCGTCCGCAAACGAACACGCGGGTCTCTGTCAAAAGGACGCCGTGACAATTCGGGGCTCATAAATCATCGGTTGTAATGCTTGGATATAATGAACAATGGTTCGCGGGAAGGCATTCGATGTTAAATAAGGCCCACTTAAGTGCGAGTGCCGAGTGCCGCGCCCTTTCGTATGTGATTGATATGTAAATATTGATCATCATAATTCCCCGCGTGTGGCTGTGCCGGGGCCGCGATTTGCATCGCGTCCGAGGCCTGTTATCGCCGAGGTCACAACAGGTGAGCGGCTCTCGGTATTCCAGCCAAAAAAAAAAAAACCCTGACAGTGGCCATCAATAAAACATTCATCAGCCTGCCGCTGAGCGCTCAACTTGTCAGGCTAATCAGGGTTAAGAAATAATAGATGATAAGAACTGTATAGTGGAGAAGGGATCGTGTACAGATACAGAGTCGGTTATGGAGAAAATTTGTCACAGAAGTCAAACTATTTTTTCACTGTAGTAAAGATCTTGGCCTTGGTTTTCGTCACCGCAAAGCCCCTTCTCCCTTAACTTCTTTGCCTTTACAAAAAAAAAGAAAAAAAAAAAAAAAACATTTTTGAATGGTTCAAATAGCGGGTCGACTAGCTCACAATGTGTCAATAGATTGGCACGCTGATTCCAAAACGTTTTTCAAAATGGTAAAAAAAATGCAAAAGAGTTAGGAATAAGGGGTTTAGCGTATAACGAAAATGGAGCCCCTTGTCTGTACATACTTATTTACTTTCAACCACTGTTTAAAACTGGTTCATTTACTGTATATAGCGCTTTAAAGGCATATCTAATTACATTCACCCATTCACACACATTCATACACCAATGCTGATGGCAACCATGCAAGGCACAACCAGCAAGGACAAATTTGGGGTTCAGTGTCTTGCCCAAGGACACTTTGACATGTTGACAGAAGAAGCTAGTTGCCACCTCTGTAGAACTAAGATTGCTTTGTCGTGCTTACGGGTCATGCTAAACCCCTTATCCCAAACCCCTTATCCCTTAAAACTTTTGGGAATAGTTCAATGTGCCAATCTATTGACACATTGTGAGCATGTAGACTGGCCATTTGAACTATTGCAAAATGTTTTTTTAATACTTTAAAAAGGCATGCTCGTGCGTGCCTGCGTGCGTGCGTGCGTGCGAGTGAGTCACTTTTGCTTTTTTGCTGCCAAATATAAGGATTATACAAAATAGCGTTTCTATGCAGTGTTCTGGTGTCTAAATAGCCAAATACTTCTTGTGTTCTACATCTTTTGTGTTCTACATCAAATTAGAAATGAGAAAAGTTTGTTTCACAATAATGTTTCTCTGAGGAGGAACCATGGTAACAACAACGAAGAGTCATTCCAGGATATTAATTCTCAAAGATGTATTCTCAAAACATTGTTGTCAATGGAACAGAGAAGATAGCAGATTCATTGTGTGTGGGGGTATATCATTATAGTTGACAAATTGCTGGCCAGTCCTGGGACAACTGGGGTCTCTGTGACTCCCTATTAGGAGTCTCCAACAGGCCCGGATGTAACATTTCCCAATTTGGGGGGCAGCAGAAAATGGTATGGGGGGGCGGCTTCATCGCCCATGACGCGAAGCGACACAGGCGATGAAGTCGCCCCCATACCATTTTCGGGTTAAAGAACTTAGATTTGTCAAGTAAAGCATCAATGATAACATCAGTTGTTGTTGAAGTTGCAACAGACACGCAGCATGCATAAAGCTAAAGGTCTGACTCAGAGGGTTTTCTGTTTTCAACGATGAAATGCTGTTGGTTTAGCGTTGCCGCCATTGCAGTTAGCTAGCAGCAGTAGTAGTGTTTCAAATCATTTTAAATATAAGCACTTCAATTTGAAATATCTTTGATATGTGGGTTGTTTTGCATGCCTTCATGCTTGGTGAGGCAAGTCAGGGCATTTAGGGGTGCATTGCCAGCCCCCCCCATGCCCATGCCTAGATCCGGCCCTGGTCTCCAACCGATTAGCTATATGGACACCTCCCAAAACCTGGAAAGATGATTGACTTTTGGGTTGCAAAGGCCATGGTCACAGTCATGGCCAAGGTCAGCCTATTAACGTGGGATACATGAATTATATGGGGGACCACTGGAAGGTCATGGTAGAGAGAGGACATGGGGGCATTACATTACTGCAGTGGTTTTCAACCTTTTCGATACCAGGGCCCACCATTTATTCATTTGCGCCATGTAAGGACCACCATTTGAGGACATTTTAGCCCCACAGAGCCCAAAACTAAAGATTTCTTTTGCTTTTGTCCACAATTCCAGACTGGATTTTGGGGAAACAAGGCAGTCAAACATACAGATCAAAATGACCATTAAAATGGTGTCTGGCTAAATAATAGAATAGACAAATATGCCTTAAAACACTATACTTGCCTTCTATAACTAAAACATGGAGATAAAAACGCCTTCAACATTTCTTTCATACTGTAAATAGAGAATCTTTCACTCAATAGGAGGTGCAGGATGATGATGTCACCCATATATTCCATAGAGCTAGACCACATGTGACATCATCATGCTGTGCCAGGAGCAGTTCCTGTTGAGTGAAATATTCTCTATTTATGAGAGATATAAGATGCCAACAGTGTTTTTATTTGTTTATTTTAGTTATATAGGGAAAGTATAATGTTTTAAGCGATGTTTATCTCATTAGTCAGGGATCCTTTTAATCTTCTACATCCTCTAGTTGTGTAGACTTGGGGCTAATTCACATGATGAATATTTCATGAATATTTTAAATCATATTTTACATTATTACATCTTTAACCAACTGTCCATCATTTAGCCTGGGGACCAGGAAGGGGGGGAATGACATGGGGAGGACTGAAAACGTAGGACCACTTGGAACCTCTCAAGGACCACAGGTATGGTGGTCCCCGGACCACCTGTTGAAATCCCTGCATTACTGTCTAACTTCACATCGTCTTACGACGCCTGCCTGTGCTCATAGCAGCTGAAGTCAAGGGGTGCGTGGTTTGGGTGCTATATGGCAACCTGGCACAGTAGATATTCCATCCATCATCCCCCCCCTTCATCCTTGGTCTCTCTGGCAGTCGCAGACTCCATATCTTTCCGGTCAGTTCAAAGCCAAAGCCTTGAGTAGTAAGCCAGCTGGCCATTGTAAGCCACTGCGGCCCATGCAGCCAGAGAGCTGTAGTTCTCTCTCTGTCCTCAGTCAGAGCCAGAACAAAGTCCAGCTTCTCTTTGCGTCATGCCAAACTGCAAAGGAACACACACCATGTGCATTAACCAAGGATGGAATCAAAGGGTGGGAGGTGGAAAAATAGCTTAAAGGGAGCTGCTTCTGCCGCGATTTTAAAGTGATATTTCAAAGGCCAACATAAGCCGTGAAAAACCCTTGGCTGGCCATATGACACACAGTCTGTCTATATGGACCAGACGCCCAAGAGAGCGCTAGACTATAGCCGACGTTTGCTTGCCTGGTCCAAACCCATAGATGCAGCCCACTCTCTGAGAGTACTGAGCCTCTTGGTCTGCCAATGTATTATTTATGTTGGTACCAAAATGTATTATCCAATGAGAGTCGGGAGTTGGTCTATGAACAGGGACAGGTGATTGGCCACAGGAGCCACAGGAGCTCCTCCAACAGCTTCAAACAACAAACATGGCGCCCCCCACTGCAGTGAAACGCGATGCGTATTAATCTGGCAGTTAAATCGACCTATGCTAATTTGTTTCCTTAAAGGCAGCGTTAGGTTTTATAAACATCATCATCCAACATATTTTTCTGCTTTTGTTCACATGCTAGTAATGCTCGTTGGCTGTGTTTGTTTGGTTGGCAAATGGGCTAGGCCATATGATTGACAACCATGTTTGGTATGAACCAAACCCCTCCTCCTTGAAATCACACAGACAGGGGACAATTTCAGACTCAAGCTTCAGGAAGCTGAGCTGAGTCTGATAATCAGGCTAGCAATATGCAGGTCTAGGTTTGTTTTTTTAATAATGCGACGAAGCTAGAGTTGCAATAGCATACAATGACTCCCCGTTCATCCAATTTGCATCTACAATCTCCATGAAGCAAGGCCAAATAAGTAGGGATGTCCCGACACTTTTGCAGTTGGAGGATTCACATGCAATGATCTTTTTTCTTTTATATTATTGTATACTGTATATTCGTCCCAATATTTCTCTTATTGGTATTTGGTATTGTATGGGCTAACAGAAATTGTGGTATCGGGATCAAAAATGAAAAATGTGGCATCAGTACACCCCTGCAAATTAAGGAACTACTGTTCGGCTTGGGTTAGGGTTCGTGTATTCAGCTAATGTGTATGTCTATGATGTATTGCAATGTTTTTACTTAATGTTAGCGGTTGCTCTGGCTTAAAGAGGGAGAGCCGTGATTTTTGTATTTTTTCCAATCTTGTACATGTTTGAGAGGTGACAGTATGTAAATAGACCCCTTGGTGTGTTTTTTTATGTGCAATGATGTCTTCCCTTTGTATTTAGGGTTTCTTCCTGGGGGCTGAACCTTTCCAGTCAAAGGTGCCAATGAAAAAAACTTCAATATAGTGACATCATGTGCTCAGCCCCTCCCCTAACTCCTCCCCCTTTATCATGCAACTAAAGCTGTGGGCGTGGCTTCAGTTCAGGTGGATCTCCACCCATCACCACCCACCAGGCAAACCAGGCATACTTAATGAACTGGTAGGGTGGAATCATAAAAATGACAGTTTAACAAACACTGTAGACTTTTTGTGGGAAAAATTACTTTTCATATAACATTAATACCTGATGATCATGTTTTAGGATAGAAAAAATTCATGGCACTCCATCTTTAAGAGTGTCTGCTAAATGCCTAAATTGTAACAAGGACACTCTATCTGATTGTTCTCAAACAAAGTTTACCACCTGGCTATCGCCTGCAGGCTTTATCTCGACCATACTGTACCTCTTCTTTCCAAGACGCATAGTCAACAACAGCTGACCCAAGGGGACTTGTTTGATTTTGATCGCAGCAGAATGAATTGAGAGAGCATGCAGCAGCAGCCAGCCATGCCCAGACCCTTTATATTACCTTGTGAGTACAGCCAGCTGTACTGTAGGCAAGACTATGGATAATCATCTATTCCTTTGTCAGTTAACCAGCCAAGGGATTCGTGCTCAGCAGCATCCACGGCCAAGCGGCGCAGGTCCAAGAACCATGACTTTGAATAATGGAGGTTCGTTCCTGCCATGAAGATAACAGTAGCCAGAAACATACTGTATGTACAGCAGCGGTTCTCAACCAGGGGTCTGCGACCCTCGGTGGGTCCCGAAATTATTTTAAGAGGTCTCTAAATGTTCCAAATGTTTCTTTTTTTTGCAACTTATGGCTGCAAAATGAAAATTATGAGTTTAAATAGCACACATATGTAATGCACAGACTTTCCTTAATGATTGTATCTTGTCTCCGTATTTATTTCTGATGTATTTTTCTCTATTATTGAGGCTATTGTAGGTATCAATTTGTATTTGGGTGAGGTTTGCGCGAGACATAACTGAAAAATGCTAAAGATTTAATTTGAGTATGGATGATTCATGTAAAGCATATACATTTTAGTTAGTTCCGTTGATCCAAGCCTGGAGAGAGATCGAAATATAGGTCACATTGCGCCCCCAGTCCCTTGATGTATATCCCAGGGACATGGCAAGCCAAGGAATGTGGAAAAGGTCATGTTAGAGACACCTCGACACATCGCCGGGGCCAGAAATGGCACCCGACGGGGTAGAGACCTTTTGTTTCCCAGGCGGGCATTGTGCCCACTCCTTCGTCCGGCCCACTGAGTGCGTTTCATGAGGCAACCCTAGCCTCGACACCCAGGCTTTCATTTTCGTCTGCCCTGCGCGAAAACGGAAAGCCGGGAGTAAGTCGTTCGCCACAGTGGCCTAGAAGTGGGAGTCAACTTTCCGGGGTGGGTCATATAGTGGTCCAAATATCTTGTAATGTGTGGTTTGATGTGATGTGTGAAAAAAAAAAGTTTGGAGTTACAGAAATACCTGCAGTAGAATAAAGACAACCTGCGGCCATGTTAACTGTTCCCAACGGCGTCGTGGGGACAGAGACCTCAAAGGGTGAAATGTAGAAAATGGGGCATCTGTGATAAAAAAATTAAGGACATTATGTATCATGTCACAGTAATCAAGGTAGATTGATGCCAGATGTGTTTTGGTGTGGAATTCTCCTTTAAAAGGATCCCTGTCTAATAAGATAAACATTGCTTAAAACATTATACTTTCCCTATATAACTAAAATAAATAAATAAAAACCTTATTTCCTTCATAAATAGAGAATATTTCACTCAACAGGAACTGCTCCTGGCACAGGATGATGTTGTCACGTGTGATCTAGCTCTATGGCATATATGGATGAACATGCTCTGTGACATCATCATCCTGCGACCGGAGCACCTCCTATTGAGTGAAAGATTCCCTATTTATGAAAGAAACAAAGTATTGAAGGTGTTTTTACCAGCATGTTGTAGTTATAGAAGGCAAGTATAGTGTTTTAAGGCATATTTGTCTTATTATGCAAGGATCCTTTTAACCAAACCTTTACCATAGCCCTCTAACCAAACCCTACGGCACCGCTGCTGAAGGTGCCGGTCGCATTCAGCAGACCACAAATGAAAATGCAGCGTGATGGAATACCGCCGTGTGCTGGTGCTGAGGGTTTTAGCGGGCTATCGCGAGAGACACGCGTGGCAGTGTCGCGCACATGTGTCCGCTTGGACGTGGCCTATAGGGGTTGGGGAGGAGGGGGGAGAGAGGGGCAGTAAATGCCAGGGCAGATTAATTCACCTGCCACGGGGACGGTCGCCCGCCCATGCACTGCTCAGATCTGCGGCCCGACAGCTGTCCTCACTGGCAGCGAAGACAGGGGCGGATCTAGACATGGGCATGGGGTGGGGGGCTCTCTCTCTCTGGCATCCGTCAGTTTGGAGAGACTATGGAGTTGCGCTCTGGGTTGGGGTCTTAGAGTAATTAAATATAGAGAGAACACCGAACTCCCCTCTCATCCACTTGCATTGAGTTGCTCACTCAGCGCATGAGGTGGTTTCACTAAAAACAGAGTGCATTCTGGGAAAAAGGGTGGAAATGGGGCCGAGAACATGAACGCGGACGACCTCATGCACGATCGGCGCGCGTGCGTGTGCGTGCGTCAGAGCGGAGAGCTATGGAGGGGGCGGAGCCTAATGCACGTTCATGTTACTGGCCCCTGCTCTCAAACTGCATTCTCAACTTTGGCCACTATGTCCATTTCGCCTCAAGATTTCCTCAGGGTGTTCTCTCTAGCATACTCTAAGGTTGGGGTCCTGCTCTTGGTGCAGCTCCGAGTGTGGCTGAAGAGACCAATACGGACTCTTCCACAGTTTACACAGGGGAAGGCTGATGCTGTTCTGCCCCACCAAACATGATGGCATGCAAAAGCCAGAACCCAAGATATTTCAAATTAAAAGTGCCTATATTTCAAATGATTTGAAACACTACTACTGTGTAGAGCGGGGGTGGGCAAGTATTTCTCCCAAGGGGCCAAATGAGATACATAAAATATTGTGGAGGGCCAAGACTAAAGGCTGAACTAAAGTCTGCGTAGTATTAATTTAATTTCAAGATAAAAGTAAGAGTAAGAACAACCATTTTGACACCAGGCCCCTCTATTTATTCAGTATTTGACCCACAGAGGACCACCATTTGATGACATTTTAGCCCCCCAGACCCAAAACTAAAGATTTATTTTGCTTTTGTCCACAATATCAGGCTAATTTCACAAACAAAACAGGCAAAAATAGACCAGAAATGACCATTCCTTTACATTCTCTGAATGTATAGACTTGGGCTAATTCAGATGATGAATATTTTAACTCTTGAGAGTGTGAAAATGAAACCAAATGGACCCGCAAGGGTCCATTTGGTTTCATTTTTACGCTCTCAAAGAGTTACATCTGGTTAACCAACTTTCCATATTTAACTGGAACTCTCTCAAGAACCACTGGCGGTCCCCGGACCACTGGTTGAAAACCACGGTACCCTTTCATGGGCCGGTCAGAGTCAGCCAAAGGGCCGCATTTGGCCCCCGGGCCGCATAATGCCCAGGTATGGTGTAGAGTTTGCATGTTCTCCCCGTGTCCCCTAGGGTAGAGATACCCTCACAAAAACATGCAGTAATCCTGCCTCCCCCTGGCCAGCCGGGGCGCCTGATGGAGGGGACAGGAACTGGTTGGAATAACGTGTTCCTTCCACGATGCGCTACGTCCAACCAGGGAAACTCCCCCTGTCAGGTGAAAAGAAGGCAGCTTGGACTCCTCATGCATTGAAGGAAGCATGAAGCCAGTCCGCTGCCTCCTCCCCAGGTTGGCGGAGGGTGTGTAGAGCCCAGGATCACATTAGGAATTGGCACTGGGTGAAAAAAAATGGGTTACAAAATCGTGGGATGAAATTAAAGATGAAACACTACTACTGCTACTAACTAACTACAGCTGTGTCACCACTAAACCAACAGCATTTCATCATTGAAAACAGAAAACTCTGAGTCAGACCTTTAGCTTTATGCATGCTGCGTGTCTGTTGCAACTCAACGACAACAACTGATGTTATTATTGATGCTTAACTTGTCTTTTAACCACGGGCGATGAAGTCGCACCCATACATTTTCTCTTGCCCCCCCCAATTGGGAAATGTTACATCCACCCCAGGAGGATGGGAATCCATGTATAGGGAGGACGGGTGTGTGTGTGTGTGTGTGTGTGTGTGTGTGTGTGTGTGTGTGTGTGTGTGTTGTGTGTGTGTGTGTGTGTGTGTGTGTGTGTGTGTGTGTGTGTGTGTGTGTGTGTGTGTGTGTGCGCGCGTGCGCGTGCGTGCATGCGTGTGTGATTGACAGCGATTTGCTCTCGATCAACCCAGAAAGAGAGAGAGAGAGAGAGAGATTGGATGAGACGGCATGAGTGTGCACATGCGTGGGCTTGTTGTGTAGGTGCGTGCGCCCATGTGCGCTCGCTTGTGTAGCTAGGAGACTAGATCCCCATGGAGACCGCTAGAAGCAGCAGTTGATGGATTGTCTGTGCGTGTGTAGTATGCGTGTACCGTGTGTGTGTGGGGGGGGGGGGGGGGGGGGGGGGGGGGGGGGGGGGGGGGGGGGGGGGGCTTCTGGCTGCGTGGGCTTGTCATCGTGATTTGTGCACAGGTGTGTCACTGATGTGATCATTTTAGTCGCGGACGGCGAACAAATGCGTGACTCTCTCTCTCTCTGTCTCTCTCTCTCTCTCTCTCTCTCTCTCTCTCTCTCTCTCTCTCTGACTACTGGCACTAATTGATGTGCATGCAGCTACGGCTGGAACAACTAAATCATTCAGCGTTTCTCAGGCCGTGGGTCGAGAGCTCCAGGGGGGTCCCTTTTTTGGCCGGGGGGTGTCCCCAGATGACATTGAGCAAGTGCTTTTTCTTGAAGTAATTCCCCATGCAACGGTATCTACTGTATTGTAGGCCTACTGTACTTTACTGTTCAGTACTGTGTTGTACTGTACTGTACTGCAGGGGTTTTCAATCGGTGGTCCGGGGACCACCTGTGGTCCTTGAGAAGGTTCCAGCTGGTCCCCAGCTAAGTTGGTTAACCAGATGTAATTCTTGAGAGCTCTTGACTCTTGAGCATAATGAATCCATTTGGTTTCATGTTTACACTCTCAAGAGTTAAAATATCCATCATGAATGAATTAGCCCCAAGTCTACACAACTAGAGAATGTAGCAGATTAATGGTCATTTTGTATCTGGTATGTTTGACTGTTTTGTTTCCCAAATCCAGCCTGGAATTGTGGACAAAAGCAAAATAAATCTTTTAGTTTTGGAGTCTGTGTGGAGGGGCTAAAATGTCATCAAATGGTGGTCCGTGACTCAAATTCTGAATGAATGGTGGGCCCTGGTATGAAAAAATGTTGAAAACCACTGCTGTACTTTACTGTACTGTGGTTGTACTGTCACACCGAAATACTATACATACTGTAAATATAGAAACAAAACAACAACAAAAACCATGACATAACATCTATTGTTACAGTCCGTCTGCAAGCCATTTGAATACGTCTTATAACCGTTAATTACCAAGTTAATTCTCTAGGGTGGCCTATAAATTACGCACGCAGCAAAACGCAGAGCTATAATTGAAGTCTTAACCCTTTGTGTACTGAACGCGTTTTGGTGTTTTATCTGTTGAAAAATAGCAGATCTACAAGCTCATATCGCGCCACCGAGTGGCGCGATATGAGCTTGTAGTTCTGCTATTTTTGAAAAATTGTGAAAATGTGCTGCAAATCTCTGAATACATTATTTTGGAAGCAAACATTTTTAACTCAACGTTTTTTTTCTGGGGGATCCCGAGAACAACATGTTTTCAGATGGGGGCTCTGCAGCCAAATATGGATAATTCTGGTGGTCCTTGGCTTGAAATATGTGGGCATCACTGACACAGGAACACAGATTTTTCAGAAAAAATAGAATCTAGTGTCAGAAACTATAGAATCTAGTGTCAAAAACTCCATTCTAGCGTCAGAAAGTAGATTCTAGTGTCCAAAAAGTAGATCCTAGCATCAGAAACTATAATTTAGTGTCAATAACTAGAATCTAGTGTCGGAAACTACTGTAGAATCTAGCGTCAAAAGCTGGAATGTTGCTGCAGCTATAATCTGGTGTAAGGAACTACTGTATAATCTGGTGTCAGGAACTACTGTATAATCTGGTGTAAGGAACTACTGTATAATCTGGTGTCAGGAACTACTGTATAATCTGGTGTCAGGAACTACTGTATAATCTGGTGTCAGGAACTACTGTATAATCTGGTGTCAGGAACTACTGTATATATAATCTGGTGTAAGGAACTACTGTATAATCTGGCGTAAGGAACTACAGTATAATCTGGTGTCAGGAACTACTGTATAATCTGGCGTAAGGAACTACTGTATAATCTGGTATCAGAAACTCGAATCGAGGGCGACAAAATGGGTTAAAGTGTAAACATGGGCCTGGAGGGGAGCTGCAGTCATCACACCCCCGTCAGCGTGTCTCACACTTATACAGCACAGCTGAGATGTTGGACAGATGGGAGAAACACCGGCCTGTGGGCCTTGGGAGAGTTTCAGGAGGTCCCCCTCCTAGCTAAATCAGTGGTTTTTCGACCATTTTGATGCAGGGCTCACTATTGTGTGAGCGCCGGGCACGGGTAACGTAATGGTAAAGTAAAAAAAGAGGGAATTTCAGGCGAATTCCACTCATTTTCAACATTTTTTTTTTCCGAGAGCGTACAAATGCAACCAAATGAACCCGTAAGGGTTCATTTGGTTGCATTTGTACGCTCTTCTTTAGAAGCGTCTAAAGAAATCCATTAACATGGTGAAAATACATCTTGATGATGTCATCAAGATGTTTCACCATGTTAGTGGTTTTCTTCAGACCTCCATTTCTTGGGAACACAGAATGGGGGTACTTTTTATCATGTCCACCCAGCATCTCTAGGGTATACTTTATTATTTAAGTATTGTCGAGGGTATTGGAGGTGTCAGGGTACTTGCTCTCAGCTCGCTCTGCGTCAGCCATGGAGTCGTATTAACTTGGATTTTACAATATAATATGCAACACCGAAAGCCCAATCCGGCAACCAATGCAATTTTGCAAGTCATGCAACAAACTGTTTTAAAGGGGGACTCCACCCATTTTCAACATTCTACTATGTCATTAATACACCTTAGAGATGTTGTGTGGACATGATAAAACAAAGCCCCACCCTCCTGAAAACAACATCTTGATGACCTCACCAGGTTGTGTTTCACCATGGTAATGATTTTTCTTATAGGATCTCTCCGGAAAATGTTGAAAATGGGTGGAATTCCCCTTTAAGGCCAGTCCACACCACCCTGCCATTGGGGATAATGGATGTGAGTAATTGCAATCAGTTGCATGGTGACGTTGTTTGTGGCTAAAAAAAAATGCCCCGATGTTTACCCGCAATGAGTCATCAACTGCAGCGTCGTGGACCTAATCGGTATGACGAGAACAGGGGTGTATGTAGTGGAGGGGGGACGCAGAGGGACGGCGTCCCCCCACTTCTCACATCTAAAATATTTTTGGGGCAAAAGTAGGCCTATGTTTTTTTGTCTTGTCGTTTACTTTCATGGATATAATTAGGCAATGTAAACAATCTTTCTCAATATGCTGTTTTAATAGCGTGCCCGTGTGTGCTGCGCAGGTGCACGCAAATGTGCACGCAATTGCAAGTGTGCATGCACGTGTCTTAAAGGGGCATTCCACTCATTTTCAATATTTTAATATACCTTAGAGCAGGGGAGCCCAACCAGTAGATCGGGATCTACCGGTAGATCTCGGCCTGATCTCAAGTAGATCCCGGGAGATGTGGGGGGGGGGGGGGGGGGGGGGGGGGGGGGTAAGGGCAGTGGATAAGAAAATGCAATGGCAGTGTTTGTCCATGTCTGTTGTACTTATGTTGTACTGTTGTAGGCCTATTTATGACTGTTGTACTTTATGCTTATATAGACATAAAGTAAAGTGGTGTCAAAGTAGTGTCGTGTTGTTGTGAAGTTACTGCAGGCTGGCAACGATGCGTGTGGTTTGAAATGTTGATATTGGACTGGTAGATCCCGGAGGGGTTGGCTGCTGAAAAGTAGATCTTGGGTCAAAAAAGGTTGGGCACCCCTGTTATATAGAAACATTTCAGCACCACAGACAGCTCCCTGTGCTTTTCTATATAAACACTTCAGCACCACAGACAGCTCCCTGTGCTGTTCTATGTTCTATACTCTATAGAAACATTTCAGCACCACGGACAGCTCCCTGTGCTGTTCTATGTTATATAGAAAACACTTCAGCACCACAGACAGCTCCCTGTGCTGTTCTATGTTATATAAACATTCACCACCACAGACAGCTCCCTGTGCTGTTCTATGTTATATAGAAACACTTCAGCACCACAGACAGCTCCCTGTGCTGTTCTATGTTATATAGAAACACTTCAGCACCACAGACAGCTCCCTGTGCTGTTCTATGTTATATAGAAACACTTCAGCACCACAGACAGCTCCCTGTGCTGTTCTATGTTATATAGAAACACTTCAGCACCACAGACAGCTCCCTGTGCTGTTCTATGTTATATAGAAACACTTCAGCACCACAGACAGCTCCCTGTGCTGTTCTATGTTATATAGAAACACTTCAGCACCACAGACAGCTCCCTGTGCTGTTCTATGTTATATAGCAGGGGAGATCGGGATCTACCAGTAGATCTTGGCCTGATCATGAGTGGATCTTGGGAGATGTGGGGAGGAAAGAAAAAAATGAGGTGGAAATGAAAAAAGAGCGATATTTTTGTGTGTATGTGTGTGTGCGTGTCTGTCTGTCTACGAAGCGGCTCATTTGGAGGATTGTTGTCTGCTGTCTGTGAATTATGCCAACAGTATTGTTCAACGTGTAATGGACTGTTCTGCAACTTATAATGGACTATTCTGGACTGTTCTTATTATGATTGCATTTGCAATGGCAGTGTTTGCCCAAGTCTGTTGTAGGCCTATTTGTGACAAGTCCGTTGTACTTTATGCTTATATGGACATAAAGTAAAGTGGTAAAACAACGTAGTGTTGTGTTGTTGTGAAGTTACTGCAGGCCGGCAACGATGCGTGTGGTTTGAAATGTTGATATTGGACTGGTAGATCCCGGAGGGGTTGGCTGCTGAAAAGTAGATCTTGGGTCAAAAAAGGTTGGGCACCCCTGCCTTAGAGATGTTGTGTGGACATGGTAAAAAAAAATCCCCCATTCTGTGTTTCCTAGAAATGGAGGTCTGAAAAAAATCATTAGTATGGTGACATCATCGAGATGTGTTTCACCATGTTATTGAGTTTCCTTTTTTTTCTGAGAGTGTACAAATGGAACCAAATGGACCCGCTAGGGTCCATTTGGTTCGCATTTGTACACTCTCAGAAAAAATAGAAAATGGGTGGAAATCCCCTTTAAGAGGCGTCCCCCCACTTCTAAAAGTCCCAGTACAATACTGAGCGTCGTGGACCTCATCGGTATGACGAGAATATTTCCGTGGCCTGCAGGATTTCACAGAAATCCAACGTTTCCTCCCTGCTGGAGATGTACTGGGTGTCATTTTCTTCATTAACCTGCATTAATAATACATTTAAAGGATAAATAATATATTGTTCTGCTCTTCAAGGCACAAATTTGATTTTAATTGGGATTATTCTTCGGCTTTTCTATCATTTATGCAAACCATTGTCGGACTTACTCATCATTCTGATGAGAATCTGTGTGTGTCTTTCTATGATGCAATTTTTGGGACACCATTTTGGTCAATTTTGTGGGTCATTAAAAATAGTTTCTTATTTTATGTCGACTAGTAGCTCAGTCAGTAGAGGAACAACTTTGAGATCTGAAGAAGAAAAGTTTGGGCAAGGAACATTTCTGAGGTTTTAGCTCTGTGTGTGTGTGTGTGTGTGTGTGTGTGTGTTGTGTGTGTGTGTGTGTGTGTGTGTGTGTGTGTGTGTGTGTGTGTGTGTGCGCGTGCGCGTGCGCGTGCGCGTGCGTGTGCGTGTGTGCGTGTGTGTGTGTGTGTGCGTGCGTGCGCGCGTGCACACCAGGGCCGGATTTAGCCAGCCCTACTAGGGTGGGCTGGAAGAATGGCAGGCTGGGCAACTCCAAAGTTTTTTTTTTTTTTTTATATATATATATGAAGCAGTGGTTTTCAACCTTTTTGACACCATGGCTCACTATTTAGTCGACATTTGAGCCACAGAGAGGACCACCATTTTATGACATTTTAGCCCTCACAGACCCCAAAACTAAAGATGTATTTTGCTTTTGTCCACAATACCAGGCTGGATTTTTCTACATTGTACACTCTATTTGTGTAGACTTGGGATAATTCAGATGATGAATGAATGAATGAATGAATGAATATTTTAACTCTTGAGAGTGTAAAAAAAATTACGCGCTCAAAGGGTTACATCTGGTTAAACAACTTTCCACCATTTAGCTGGGGACCACCTGGAACTCTCTCAAGGACCACTGGTTGAAAACCACTGATATTATCTTTCATTCGGTGGGCAGGATGCACATTTCCCCTGCCCCGCTCGAGATCCGACCCTGGTGCACACATTCAAACTAACATCAGTGATCAAATAGGTGCTTCTGGGGTTACGGTTAAAATGGCATTAACCATTCCTCAAATCAATCTTTGAAATTGTCACTCTGCGCAGGTCAAATTATGTCATTCCGGTAAATTACAACTTGTGTCTGATTGTGACCTTTTTTTCGGAGGGATGATTCACTTTTGCATTGAAAAGCCCATGGTCAAGGTCTCAATTCAGTATCGCTCTTGGCTGTCTGGGACAGTGGGACAGAACTCTTTTTGATATTTTTACTAGGGCTGGGACTTTAACTGATTAATTGAGATTAATTAATCACAGAAACAGTAACGTGATTAACAAAATTAACTCATTTTAATCACCACACAGACCCCAAACCCAAAGATTTCTTTTGCTTTTGTCCACAATTCCAGGCTGGATTTCAGAAACAAAGTCACAGTCCAACATAGATCGAAGATCAAAATGACCATTAATCTTCTACATTCTCTAATTGTGTACATTTGGACTAATTCATATGGTGAATATTTTAACTCTTGAGAGTGTAAACATGAAACCAAATGGACCCACAAGGGTCCATTTGGTTTCATGTTTACGCTCTCAAAGAGTTACATTTGGTTAACCAACTTTTGATCTAGTTAACCAGATTTTGATCTGGTTAACCAACTTGCAGTGTTGACAAAAGTTTTGATTTAGAAAAACTCTCACACGCTATACCAGCCTGTTTTAATTGACAAAAAAAATGCTGCTTGGGTCAAATATTGGTATTAATTGAGATTAATTGAGATTAATTAATTACAAGGCTTCAAATTAATTAGATCAAAAAATTTAATCGATTCCCACTCCTAATTTTTACCCCTACGATTTTGCAACCCATTTTTATCACCCATGCAGGAGGAGACACGCCGCCAACACCCACAGCAGCGTCCCTACCGGGAATCGAACTCAGTTGCTACTAGCTGTTGTGGCGACAGCAATAACCACTGTTATGTGTTATGGACCCCTATAAGGGCCCATTTGGTTTCATTTTAAATGATATTTAAACATCTGAATTACGTCATTTTCAAGAATCTACACCAGGGGTTTTCAACAGGTGGTCTGGGGATCGCCAGTGGTCCCTGAGAGGGTTCCAGGTGGTCCTCAGCTAAGTTTGTTAACCAGATGTAACTCTTGAGAGTGTAAAAATGAAACCAAATGGACCCTTGCGGGTCCATTTGGTTTCATTTTTACACTCTCAAGAGTTAAAATATTCATCATCTGAATTAGCCCAAGTCTACACAACTAGAAGATGGAC
This sequence comes from Benthosema pterotum, assembly GCA_039105355.1. NCBI lineage: Eukaryota > Metazoa > Chordata > Actinopteri > Myctophiformes > Myctophidae > Benthosema > Benthosema pterotum. The sequence goes on from CM076987.1 coordinate 37,916,487, forward strand.
AAAAGCAAAAGAATTCTTCAGTTTTGGGGTCTGTGGGGCTCAAAAATGTCTTCAAATCGTGGTTGTGAATTAAATGCTGAATAAATGGTGGGCCCTGGTATCAAAAATGTTGAAAACCATGCACTGATCTACACAATTGGGAAAAATAGAAGAAGTTATTTTGATCAACGTTTTGCCAGTTTATCTCTTTGAAATTGTGGACAAAAACGTGACAATCCTCAGTTTATAATTCATTGTTTATTTATTTATTTACTTTTATTTTATTTTTATTTATTTATTATTTTACTTTTTTTGCCACGGGCGGCAAGTGCCCCACTGGAACCCCCTAAAATCACCAATACACCGTCGTATTATATCCGAAACGCAGCCAAACTTGGCACAAAACACTGAGCGCCGCTGAGACTTTTTTTTTTTTTTTTCGAGCGGTACTGTTCTGCTGAGCAGGTGCTGTTACATCAGCCAGTTCTCCCTGAACTCCCCTTTATCCTACTCAAACATGCAGAGCTTGCAAGGGGCCTGGCGGCGCCTCAAGGCTTCCCATTGAAGCCGCTTTTCAACTCCACGTTAGCGCGCGACAATCCCTCCTTCAGAAGTCCGTCTTGGAAAATGAGTACGGTACTTAGCGGTGCAGCAGCGTCCCACCAGGATACAGTACAGCAGAATGTTTCCTGGATGCTCTGCACCCGCCGTACGCCATGAACAGAGGGGTGGAGCTCTCGTTTTAAGATATTTTGGGTGCGGACGCTTTTTGGTGTTCTAACCGTTATTAGTGTAATTACTCAGCATTTTTAGCATTATTATCGATACTCAGCATTTGCATTGCTTAGAATTAATAGCATTAACATTAGCGTTACTCAGCATTATTAGAATTCTCATCAATAGCTAGCTTAGCATCACTTTGCCACAAGTGGCACGCTATGAGCTTGTAAGTCTGATATTTTTGAAAATGGTGAAAATGGTGAAAATGTGGTCCAAATCTTTGAATTATTTTTCACTTACACTTTGGTGTAGTTTCATTTTTCAAAGGTAGCACAACATATGGAAAGAGAAGGTCCAGGTTCCTCGTATTGTATGACTATGGCGAAGGTATCATTTCTGGCAGCAACCCAATATCATAATCATGTACATAATTTGTATCATATTGAATTTCCTACATTGTCCTTCAAGAGTGACACATACAAATAGCAATGGCTACTATAAGTATTGCTGTTAAACATTGCTACAGTGTCTTCCCACAGTTCTTTAATGGTGAGCAATCACTGAAGTGAAATCTTTGTTTGACAGCCAAACGGTTGGATGTTATGGAAGGCTGACTAGTTTGATATGATGAATCAACAACATGAAACTCGGGAGACATGCATGGTGACTAGTATACCAAACTTCTAGGTGGTGCTGTGTGTGTGTGTGTGTGTGTGTGTTGTGTGTGTGTGTGTGTGTGTGTGTGTGTGTGTGTGTGTGTGTGTGTGTGTGTGTGTTGTGTGTGTGTGTGTGTGTGTGTGTGTGTGTGTGTGTACGCAGATACATAGGCAACGTGTTCATTGCACCATGTTCGCAAATATGGCACTAATCGCACCGCATCCCTACTCTCGGTACAGCAAAGCTGCATACGCATGCACGGCGCGCATACCACGTACATGTGTCTCCATAGAAAATGTATTGGACAGAAAGGGTCTGCCATGGGGTAAGGGAAAGCTCAGCTCCTCTGTGTTTTTTAATTCAATGTTTTGACCACTACAGCTACTTCAATGTTTTGATCGCATTCCTGAAGAAGTAGCTGTAGTGGTCAAAACATTCAATTAATGAACCAGGTTTTGCCTCTGTCTGTCTGTCTGTCTGTCTGTCTGTCTGTCTGTCTGTCTGTCTGTCTGTCTGTCCGTCCGTCCGTCCGTCCGTCCGTCCGTCCGTCCGTCCGTCCGTCCGTCCGTCCGTCCGTCCGTCCGTCCGTCCGTCCGTCCGTCCGTCCGTCCGTCCGTCCGTCCGTCCGTCCATTGTTTTACTAAGTGAAGTGAAGTGAAGTGCAATTATGAAACATGGCTAAGGGCAGTGTGGGCACAATTAGCTGTAGAAAGAAAATCAACGAAACCCACATAGGGACCTCTCCAAGGAGTGTCTCCTTGGAGATGTTTTGAGCAAAAACATTGCATGTTATACAGTTTGACTAGTTAGCGACGCAGAAGATGATACTGCGCGGAGCTCTTCCTGTCTCTCATCATCGCGTAAAACATGTAAGCATTCCCTTCCCCTCGCGGCAGCATGTTCAGCGCCCGTGGCAGCACATGGCCGCACTGGGAAGCAACAGATGGTCTCTCTCTTTCTCTCTGTCTCTCTGTCTCTCTCTCTCTCTGTCTCTCTCTCTCTCTGTCTCTCTCTGTCTCTCTCTCTCTCTCTCTGTCTCTGTCTCTGTCTCTCTCTGTCTCTCTCTGTCTCTCTCTGTCTCTCTCTCTCTCTCTCTCTCTCTCTCTCTCTCTCTCTGTCTCTGTCTCTGTCTCTGTCTCTGTCTCTGTCTCTCTCTCTCTCTCTCTCTCTCTCTCTCTCTCTCTCTCTCTCTCTCTCTCTCTCTGTCTCTCTCTCTCTCTCTCTCTCTCTCTCTCTCTCTCTCTCTCTCTCTCTCTCTCTCTCTCTCTGTCTCTCTCTCTCTGTCTCTCTCTCTCTCTCTCTCTCTTCTCTCTCTCTCTCTCTCTCTCTCTCTCTCTCTCTCTCTCTCTCCGTATACACCCGTCTCCAAAGAACCCTCTCTTTTGAAGGATTTCTGTCCAAGGTCGCCATGCCCTCTCATTTCCTTTCGCGGGGCCAAGCTGTGTGCTATTTCACCATTCCGCTCCCCCAGCATGACGTCTCTCGGTCCGGAGAGAGGGCTCCAGGCAGGGGCGGATGTAACATTTCCCAATTGGAGGGGGGCAGGAGGGGGGGGGGGGGCAGGCTTCTCCCGTGGCACGAAGCCGCACCCATACAGTTACAGGACTTTTATTTGGCAATTAAGCATCAATAATAACATCAGTTGTTGTTGAAGTTGCAACGAACACGCAGCATGCATACAGCCAGGAGTGTAGTGGAGGGGGGACGTGGGGGGAAGGCGTCCCCCCACTTCTCTCACATGTAAAGTATTTTTGGGGCAAAAATATGTTTTTTGACTTGTCATTATTGATACAATTAGCATTGTAAACCATCTTTCTCAATATGCTATACTTGTCCGTACAGCATACTGTGTCTTTCTAATATAGTCTATGGGCTCCATTTCCGTTACCGCTAAACCACTTATCCCTTAACTTCTTTGGCTTTTTAACACATTTTTTAAACATTTTTTTCTACAAGCTACAAAGTGTCAATAGATTAGCACGTTGAACTATTCCAAAAAGTTTTCCGATTTCCTATTTAAACTATTCCAAAAAGTAAAAAAATAATAATAAAGGGTTTAGGATAAGGGGTTTAGATGGTAACGAAAATGGAGCCCTATGTGTGCGTTGTACATGTACACGCAAATGCACATGCATGTGTGCGTGCATGTGTCTTAAGAGGCGTCCCCCCACTTCTAAAGGTCCCACTACAACACTGAATAAAGCTAAAGGTCTGACTCAGAGTGCTGTTGGTATAGTAGTGACGCAACTATAGTTAGTTAGTTGCAGTAGTAGTGTTTCAGATCATTTTAAATATCGGCACTTTCATTTGAAATGTAAGTGGGTTGTTTTGCATGCCATCGTGTTTGGTGGGGCAGACTGGGCATTTGGGGGGACATTGCCCATTGCCCAAATGCCCATGCCTAGATCCGCCCCAGGCCAGGTTCAGAAGCGCATGGAGAGCCTCCTCCTCTCTTCAACCTTCAGCCAGGTGTAAAATGGACCGGCCACAGAGAAATGGAGGAGGAGGGAGAGGGTTGAGAGACGGAGTAAAACGGGGTCAAATAGACCGCGGGGAGGCGGCTGTACGGCGGGCCAATTACTGATGACGGGGAGCAGGGGCGGATCTAGGCATGGGCATGGGGGGGGGGGGGGGCAATGCCCCCTAAATACCCAGTCTGCCCCCCCCCAAACACGATGCCATGCAAAACAACCCAAAATATTTCACATTAAAGTGATTATATTATTACACAACTACAGCTACTAACTGCAACTGTGGCACCTCTAAACCAACAGCATTTCATCATTGAAAACAGAAAACTCTCTGAGTCAGACCTTTAGCTTTATGCATGCTGCGTGTCTGTTGCAACAACAACTGATGTTATTATTGATGCTTTACTTGCCTAATAAAAGTCATGTAACCGAAAATGGTATTTTCTCATGCCCCTCCAACATGTTCTCTTGCCCCCCCAAATGGGACATGTTACATCCGCCCCTGACGGGGAGTCCGTGTGTGTGTGTGTGTGTGTGTGTGTGTGTGTGTGTGTGTGTGTGTGTGTGTGTGTGTGTGAGCTCAGCATGTGTATCGTGCACACGTGTCTGGGCGGCTGTGGGGTGAAGTAAGTTCATGTACTTGTTGAGGTCTTCTGTTTAAAGATCAAAGATTAACTATGGACAATCATGCGATTAATCGCGATTAAGAATTTTAATCGATTGACAGCTCTATTTTTTTTTCCAGACGTGGAGACGTGAATGCGCCACAGGCACCCACACCTGCTCAGTCACCCAAAGCTGTTTCAACATCCAGGGAGGATTCCGGTGTCTGTCCTTCGACTGCCCGCACAACTTCAAACGGGCCTCCGAGGGGTAAGAGCCGATCTCTAAGCACTAAGCCAGGAGTTTTCAACCTTTTTTTGAAACCAGGGCCCACTATTTATCCGGCATTGTTGAACCCCTGGCTTGGGTCCTAAGTGTTCTGCCGCGCACTGTGACACAACCCATTTATCCAAACTGAAAAGTTGTATCAAATCGAATTAAATAACGTAAAACTTATGCAAATGTACGGAAGGCTTGAATTATCATCTTTCTATCTGCATTGTGTTTGTATAATAACAGTCAACCATACACATGTTATGAGCTACTCACTGTCAAAGAAATTCCTTCTAGATATACTGTAAGTGCTCGAGTTTGGAAGTGCTTGTTGACTGTCACTCAATAGAGCAATTTTGTATATGTGCATAATGGCAGTAGGGGGTTGGTGTACTGACAACGGGTGCTTCCAAACTCTGACACTTAGAAAATGAATCAAATGCAGGGCATTTTTGACAGAAAGTAGATCATAACATGTTATTATGGTGGAATATAACCTTGCAGATCGAAAGAGAGTAATTCAAGCTTTCCGGACAGCAATGTTGGTGACTTTGAGGTGTTTTAATGCAAGTCAGATAGGACTTTTCTGTTTGGTTGTATGGGCTGCCAAGGCCAGAAAGTATTTTTTTTTGTCACTTAATCGGGTTAAAGTGGTTCAACACTTTTCTGCTGGAACCCTCTCAGGGACCTCTGGCGGTTCCCGCATGACCCCACTTTGAGAGTTGAGAGTTTGAAACGTCTGGCTCAATATACAGAAGAGACAACGCGAAAGACACCGCGTAAAAAGGTGAGAAATGAAAGTGAGACGACGACCATCAGGCTAGTCCCTTCTTTGTTGCCGTATATGTCTCAGCAATAATAAATCACCGTCTCCGGCTCCGTGTCAAGGTGCAGCGGCGGGTGCTGACAGCACTAAGGCCAATGCAAATATAATAACGACGGTGTCAAAGCATATTTATTTCACCATCCTTATGCTTTTAGCCTCGCCGTGTAAATCCTCGGCCCTGGCGGAAAGGCACGCGCGCCACGCGAAAAAAAAACTCCCCTCCTCCTCCGACGTCCTGAATAACAATGTCTTTAACCATGCCTTAAGGTGATGAAACCTCGTACTCATTAAGTGTAACATTACTCTGCTGACATTGGTCTTTTAATTGGTTTAAAGATTACGTAACACACTGTGCCTAAGGCACAGTGTGTGTGTGTGTGTGTGTGTGTGTGTGTGTGTGTGTGTGTGTGTGTGTGTGTGTGTGTGTGTGTGTGTGTGTGTGTGTGTGTGTGTGTGTGTGTGTGCCTGTTTACATGTGTTATTAGGTTCTATGATGAAAAGATGCATATAGACTTACAGCCCGTGCGTGTGCGCGCACGCATGTTTGTGTGTGCGTTTGTGTGTGTGTGTGTGTGTGTGTGCGTGTGTGCGTGCGTGCGTGTGTGTGTATGTGTGCAATAACGACAAGAGCGATTAGTAACAGTGTGAGTGTATGAATCCAATTTATAACTGAAAGATGTTTAATGCTTTCATCTTCAGACTTGCAAAC